>JAQQZT010000004.1:3752121-3806991 GCA_030068275.1 Clarias platycephalus | reverse complement strand
TGTCTCTCATAGTTGAGGTATACCTACAGTATGATGAAAATTACAGGCCTCTCTCATCTTTTTAAGTGGGAGAACTTACACAATTGGAATACTGATGTTTGCAAATCTGAAATGTTTTTGTACTGACTCAATAATAAAGTCATAAAATAAAATGTACAAAATATATAACAACGTTTTGTATTTAAAGAAAAACAGGGTGCGTAAGACTTTTGCACAGTACTGTATGTTCTAAATTTAAGGATAAAGCATGTATGATAATAAATAAACATTTAAAGCCACTGACTCTATTTTAGTTATATTTACTTATTTTTATTAGACGTGTTCTGTTGCATAAAGAATTTTAAGTTTTGCTGGCTTTTTAAAAAAAAATTTTTTATGGAAGTCAAAATCCATTATTCGAGATACACTATATGGGTAAATGTTTTGTGGACATCACCCCCATATTTTTACATCATGTTCTAGTCCTAGTCCTTCTTTGCTGTTTGGAATAACATCCACTCCTGGAGCTTATATGTTGTTTCTAGTTCATCTCAAAGCTGTTCAGTGTTCGGTTGAGGTTAGTCAGGGCTCTGTGCCATGTCTTCATGGAGCTCACTTTACTGTAAGCACAGAAACACAATCATGCTGGAACAGGTTTGGGCTTCTTAGTTCTAGTAAAGAGAAACTGCAATGCTACAGCTTATAAAGACATTCTAGACAACTGCAAGCGTTTATTTTTGTGCCAACTGTATGGGCGTGATGGTCAGGTGTCCACATGTGTGTATTAACCAGTTTGATTGACCCCTTGAATTCAATTGTTTTACGTCAAACTGTAAAAATTTATTTGGGATTGGAACGATCCAGTAAATAGCTATGTAGCCATTTTGAAATATTATTGCACATTTGTTGTACATGTACTGTGCAAAAGTCAGTACAAAAGAGTTCATGCAAATAACTGCTGTAGAGCACGGATGTCTTGATGAAACGAACTCAACTCAGTGGTACCTTTTTTCGCAAAATTTCATATTGCGAAATACATTATCTTATAGGAAATAATGTAAATGCAGAGAATCTGTTCCAGCCACCCAAAAATATCACCGATATTATGAATTTCCAACACTGTACTCATATTTTGTCATATAAAAGCAATCGAACAATACATGTAAATGAAGTAAAATATGGAACAAATTGATATTAAACCTCACTTAACTTAAATTGTACGATTCCTCTTGGACCTTGTCACACCCTTTTATGCAGCAAAACCCCGAAGCTCTTTCTGTTAACAAGGAAACATTTATCTCTTCTTAATCATAAATACAGTACTGTTATTAATTTTCTTCTCATTAAAATAATTCCTTGCTGTCTGTCAGGATGTCTGTATTTATAGTATTAGTGGGACAGATGGCATCAATCAAAGGCAGCAGGAATAAGTTACCATGCTGTACTTTCAAATGTGATAAATCCCCCCAAATATTTTTTTCAATCCTGTGTGTTGTACAGTATGTGTGTTTGCATGTTGCAGGTACGTTCATACAGCTCCGTCCTTACTGACCCCACATCCCCTGTCCGCGGACCATAATGAGCACAGCAGGTATGACCTGTTGACCGACCTTTAACCTGTGACCTGCCCTTACCCCTTTTACCTCAAAACCTTGTGCACCCAGTGTACATTCTTTTAAGTTGAAAACTTTGTTTTTTATTATGTATTCACACACATACACACACACACACACACACACACACACACATACACACACACAAATAAGTATTCTTTTGCGCAGTAAATCACAGATTTTTTTTGGGTGTAATTTCACCCATATGTTTATTCGTCCAAGCTTAAAGAAGTAATCTGCAGGGTTGAGGTACCTTTCACAAGGGGCTGAGGGGGCGGGGTTATATATCAGAAATATACTGTACATAAATGCGCGTCTAGTGTATAGCTGTCGGTGTTTGCGTCAGTCTTTTGGGTCCTCTTGTAGAAACTGAGAATTCACAGCTACATGTGTGAAATATGCCTACTGTAGCTCCAAGATATTTAAACATGTGCTAATTTAGGCTGTTAAGAAGAGTCCTGGGGGTGACAACGAGTTGCCGAGGCAGCCTGCTGCAACTTTTCTTTTATATATATATATATATATATGAATTCTCTCTCTATATATATACTTTTATTTGCATATCCCAGTTTAGTGTAGGAAGTTGAGGGCCTTGTTCAAAATCCCAGCTCGGTGGACCTGGGGCTTGAACTGCCAACCTTCTGATCAGTAACCCCCTGAGTTATCAAAAAAAAAAAAAAAAAAAACTCCCCCGAGTGAATATAATGAGTCGCCTTACTGTAGATATAGAGCTGCTGACATGCACTCTGACATTACTCTGGTAATACAGACTGGAAAGAGTCATGTATGTAATGCTCACTTTTCCTTTTTGTATTTTTTTATAAAATCCCTTGAAAAGTGGATCATATGACTGAAAAATCGTCAACGCGTGTTGGCGGCATTTTTCTGGTTCTAAGCACACTTCTAAGTCTTCTGGCCTGGACGTTACTTCTTCTGGGAAGAAAGATCTTACCAAAACGTCTGCTTGAGAATTCTAAGTATGTTAACATAAAGCAAATACGAGATAAACCAGACCAATGTTTGTCATGTTTCAAAGCAAAATTATCACACGTTTCTCTTCTACTTTTCGATGGAGTGTCCAAAGCTCTTTAAAGATAGACCGATCTAATTAACTAATAGAAGTCTTTATATGAGTACAGTATAATCTCGTTTCCTTTTTTCCTCAGCTCAGAGGAATCCTGCACCAGTTCTGGCCTGAGCATGAACAGCTCGGCAGGAGTCCGCTCTGTCGGAAGCCCAGCCGAGGGTTTGGATGCCGGGTCACGGCCAAAAGCGGAGCCTCTGGATGTCTCCCTGTTGGGGCAAAACCTGGAAGCGCTCAGAGGCAAGCTGTACACCTACAGTAACCTCTCAGATTACTGCTTAGAATTAAAGGTTTTAAAATTAGCATCAATGACATTCAGCTGTTCAGAGAAATTATATGAGATTCTTGACTGTTTTCATAAAGAGGAAAAAAAGGACTGTTTTAATAGCACATTTCAGTCTCATTTCTCATATAAGACAGAAATATGTCAACAATTACATGAAAGTCACATTGTCTTTTTGTTTTTTTAATCGCTGGTGTTTTGAAAAGTTTGTGAATCAAGTTAGTTGTCTGACTCGTCTGTCCTTGCAGATCGCATGGAGCCGCGTCTGAGCCCAGATTCTTCAAGCTCAGCTCCCGAGAGAACATCCCCAACTGTAGTCTCCTCCCCAGGACGTCCGGGCTCCAAAGCCAAACCCATTCTTCCGCCCATCCCACTGGGGCGCAAAGCCACCGAATCCGGATCTAAGCAGCAGCTGACAGGGCAGGCAGGACAGGTGGAGGAGGAGGAGTAGCTGAAAGAGAGAGAGAGAGAGAGAGAGAGAGCAATAAGAATGGGATTGTAGTAGGTAATACAGTACATATTGCTAATAGAGTACAGTACGTTAAATTTACTGTAACGTCAGAGCCTGTGGTCGTCTGTAGGCAGATCATTATGAGAGTAGTGATGAGAGTAGAACCTAAAAAGCTACAGTACAGTATATCTTACTTGTCTGATGTCCTGATAGTGAGCAGCCACAAAACAAAAAACAAGAAAAACTATTTATACAGTCTTAGAAATGTTACAATGTGAAAATTAATGAGTTTGGTATTAAGGTAATAATTAAAAAACCCAAACACATACATAAACTCTCCAAACATTTGTTTAAGAAGATTTATTTTTTTCCAAGTCCTGTTCTAGTCTTTGTTGTTTGTTACTTGCTGAGACTTCAAAGGAACGAGGTAGGAGAAACAAATATGTAGAAGAGACAATGTTTGCCCTCTCTTTGAGAGAGCACTGTATAATTGGGTCAGTGTAACAACAGTGACTGCTAGACAATTTCTAAAGTCACCTCTATAAATGTGTTGCTTTTGAAGTACAGTATGCTTCATTTTTGTTTATTTCCCTTCCAAAAAAGAAGTTGATCTTTTAGATGTTTTACAGTAGCAAGCTTATGTTTGGTTAGATTTGTTATAGAGTATTTCCCATTTATGTCTGACAAATCCCACATTCTGCATTATGACTGGTTACAAGAATTCATTCTCATCATGTAGTATGAAACTGGGTGAAATAAACCTTTCTCAGAGACTGAAGGAGATGAGAATGACTTCAACATAATGGGGTTTGTTAGCAGGGTTTAGAACAATTTCATGAATATAAATTTAACTAATAATTAAATCTCAGTGTCAGTCTGAAACACATTTGGTTTATCATTTTAAGTGATTTTTCTTAAAAAAAAAAAAAGTGATGCCATTAATAATAATTTTGCTAGTTTAACCTTCGTCCAACAAGCAATTAAAAAAGTATACGAGTCACAGGGTATACAGGGTGACCGCCGAGGATTGAAAACTGCGTTCAAGAGGATGGTCATCATCTAAATGACATTACTTTTCATAAATGAATAAGTAAGTCAAATGTCATGTCTTGACCTCTGTTTTTGTAAAAATAAGTCAGTTTTGAGTTGAAAATCTACAGACTCCCATCTGTCACCCTGTATAGATTATAGAGAGATAGATTGATTGCACACTGTACTGTACATCTTACATATAGTTAGTGTACACAGGGTAATGTTGAGAACAAAAACTACAAGATGTAAAAGAACGCATATAAATAACGCGTATATAATTCACAAGTTGAAAAAAAGGAACTAATAAGTAAAATGAAATTAATTGCAGCACACACTGGATGTGCAATTTTATGGGCAATAAAATTAGCGCAAATAGTGCAAATAGTATTAATTGTGCAAAAAACAGAATATATATATATATATATATATATATATATATATATATATATATATAAGATCAGAAGAAACCTTTATTTATTTATTTACTTATTTATTTATTATTACTTTTTAATTTAACATTTATTTAAGCAGATTGTTTAAAAGTAGAAGCCCCGAAAAGGAAGAACGCATTATATAATGTGCAGCTCATAACGGATAACATTTATAACAGCACTGTAACATCATTTTAAATTAATTCCTTTTAAATAGCATAGAATCTGATAACGAGATTAACTGCACAACTTTCCTGACATTCCTGAAGTCATTCTCGTGATGATGGGTGTCTCACCACCTGCAGCAGAATCAAGGGCGACAAGCAGACAAGCAGAACAGACTGCAATTCCCAGCATGCACGCTCCGGACCGCCGGAGTAATGGCACACACCTGATGCCAATCTCTGTATACTATGTTATACTGTAAATAACGCTCTATACCTGCAGATCACTGCGAAGTATACACTCTTATAAGTTCACTGCAGACTATAACAAGTGCTCGTAAATCTTTATGGCCGTACGTATGAACTTTGTTAAGGATTTTCGAATAGGTTTTGATCTAACCTCATGTTATGGATCTTCTGTGTTAGAATGCAACGATCAAGCCAGTAATGCACCATGTAATACTTCTGAGTAAGGTCATGGTGACCAAGGTTTAAGTCCTATTTTGTTGATATATGCAGGTGGGAGCTAATCACTGCTGTTATGCTAGTGCTGGGAACATGTACTGTATAACTACAACTTACTCACTGTGTGATACAGTATATAACTTTATATATAACATTGTTCAGAGACGTTTTTCTTTGTGTACCGTTTCACATGTTCAAGTTACTTCTGGACATGTCACATCTTCACAATTCCTTGCCAAACAACACAGACCAGAGTCATCATACAGTAGAATAAGTCTTCTCTTTATTCTATGTCTCAGTCAGCAGTCGCACCATTGCGACCGTTGCCCGTGACTTAATGCCGTTTTCGATACCCGTGATTGATTTGTCTTTTTCCTAAAGTTAATGTAATAAAGACTTGCCTTTGACCTTCCCTTGTGTTCTCCCATTATCTAATCGTAACAAAAAGGCACTACAAGTTTTATCTGTTTTACCAAATTCAGGTCTCACAGTATGCACACTATATGGACAAAAGTATTTGGCTGTCCACAAGATGTTGGAGTGTTTCTGTGGTCAGGCACTGATGTTTGATGAGAAGGTCTGGCTCAGAATCTCCGTTCCAGTTCATCCCAAAAGTGCTTAATGGGGTTGAGGTCAGGGCTCTGTGTTAGGGCCGGTCAAGTTCTTCTACACTGAACTCATCAGACCATGTCTTGCTTAGTGCACTGGGGCTGGAATGGAAAAGGGCCTTCAACAAACTGTTGCCACAAAGTTGCGTCGAAGATGCCAAGATGTCCAAGATGTCTTGGTATGCTGAAGCATTAAGTTTGTCCTTCACTGGGGATAAGGGGCCGGATTGATTGAAATACCTGAATTCAATAATTAACAGCTTTGTCCAAATAGGATTTGTATTTGTTTATAAGGCTCAAACTTTATTGTATGATTTATTTTGTTTTGTATGCAACAATTCAATAAGACACACAGCTGGTAATTGGTGATGGATTAACTTTGTCAAAATCTTGCCGTTCGAGAATCATTCACTGGAATCTATGTGCAGTATTAGAGTGAGGATTTGTCTGTGTGTGTGCTTGCACACATTCACACACTTGGCCATCTGTCAGTGACATAGCCCCAAACGGCAGATGTTATAATAATCTCATAATTCAGAGGCAGTTTCAGACAAGACAAGCCAACAATGCAGGAGAATGCGGCTCGCAGGCATAACCTTCCTTATGTCTGTCTTCACTCGTCGCTCGGATTAAACACCTCAGCAGGGGGCATTGTGTGAATTTTATTGAAATAAAAATTCACCCTGAATGCCATTCATTCATTTATTCATTTGTCTTCTATACCAGTAACCATTACACCTAATGACTGCTTGAAATCCAGAGCCATATGTTTCACTGTCTCACTGTTTCAAATACTTACGAACCACAGACCGGAGCAATCATGCTGATGTGATATCACTGAATGCTGAACTCCGGGTGAGGAGACCATGCTGACTTTCATAGTAGAAATTAAATGAAGGGTTTTGTTTTTCCTAGTTGCAAGTCAGAAAAGTACGAGTTACAATCTCTAGTCCAATGCAGCATTAGCGCTTGATTGATCTCTATCAGAATGTCAACCATCATTCTACTGTAACTCCATCATTAGCACCATTTTGTTCATCTCTAATGAGCGGAGACCTAACTCGTATAGCAGCGTTGCATTCTGGGACGTTAAATCTTTGACTGCATCTCTCATTAATCTGTTTCTGAAGGTCTGTGAAAAACGATGAGTTAAAAACGAAAGTCCTTGTTCTGTTTTTTTTTTTTTTTTTAAGGTGCTAACGGCAAAACCTTTTTAAATTACTTTTAAACAGCGTTGTCAGATTCAACCACTAAATTCTCACAGGATTAACAAAAACGCTGATTTTTAAATATATGTTTACAACAAAATGCACAAATCCTTAATTCTCAGTTGATACAGAAACGCATCAAACATAAACCCTGCTGTTATTCACACACTCGAGCACTGTGATCTTTATTCACTCTATATCGCCCCTCAGCCAGGCTGCTCTGTATCTGGGTTCTTATACAGTACACAGGCGTTCAGCTTCAACTTGTTCACTCTTTGTACAAGTTTCAGAGGATTCATTACAGTGTTTAATTTTCTCTGAGTGCTCAGCTCGTATGAATACGTTGCCTCAGGCAAATTATTTGCATAGCATTCATTAAAACTCGGAGGAGTTCTGGATCTCTGGGGCCTATAAATTAGATATTATATTATTTAATGCCATAATCTTTCAGTGTTATGGGTTTGAGGCGAATAAAGTGCAGACTTTTTATTTCCCTGAAACACAAACACTTGACAGTGAAGAGCTCAGGTTACTAGGCGAGGGAGACTATGACTAGAAGCGATATAAAGGGATAAGAGAAGCACGCATAACATTATAACAGAAAGACAGAAGGTTAAATAATGGTGCTTAACAAGACATTAAGTATGATGTATGAATATATGATACTGTATATAAATATGATGGGTAATGTACAGTAGCAGTCACAAGTTTGGAGATTTATCTTCCACATTCTAGAACAATACTAGGTCAAGCACCATGATGAAATGTCAACACTACCCGGCCAAAATAAAAATGAATTCAATCACATTTAGCTTTGATCACACACGATGTGGAGTCCTGGAATATTCCCTGTACCATCAGGGAAGAAAACCTCAATAGATGTGATAACCTGGTCATTCAGTACATTCAGGTCGTCAACTGACTTCATTTTATTTCCACATAACGTTGCTGAGTCTAGACTTGAGCGACTGAAGCGACCCCAGATCATAAGACTGTGTCCAGAGGCTTGTCCAGTGGACACTATGCATGATGGATGCATCGCTTCATGAGCTTCCCTTCTTACCCTGACACGACCATCACTCAGATCACATGACCTTTTTCCATCACTCCAAACTCCAATCTTTATTCTTTAGTTCTTTATTCAATCTTAGTCCTTTTTTTCTGTTTAGTCTCAGTAATAAGTGGTTTTCTAATGCTGTTTAGTCCCAATCCTGTGAGTTCTCATCACATTGTGTGTATGTGTATGGAAATGCTCTTACTTTCAATAATAAACATAGCTCTGTTTTTTTTTTTTTTTTTTTACTGTTTGTTGATATTTTTTTGTTGCAACTTTACCAAGTGTTTAAATGATCTCAGTTTATGATTTTTTTTTTTCTGACCACGTTTCCTCCACAAAGTTGACAGTTCAGCATTATTCCTCCGAATTTTGATAGTGTTGAAGCATCCTTAACCATTCTTAATTTTAAAATCTCCTTAGTTGTTTTCTTTGCTCGATGCAGCCCAAAAAAGGCAGTGTACTAAACCTTATGATAAAGCTGCAGTCGTGGTTTTCATGTACATCAGATTGATTGGTCTTCCTTTTTAAGGTAAAAAAAAATAGATCTGCTTTGATGAAGTACTTGGAGAGATGAATCACCTGTCAGACTTGCCTGTGAATTAGTTTTGCTTTTTCTGTTTTTAATTCAGGAATGCCTTCTTTAAATTGCGTGGGTGTTGTGACTCCTTTAATTAAAAAGTATCACTTTGAATAATGAAGCGTTAATGGAATGTAACTGCGGTGATTAATATACTGCACATGTTGAGCAATATCTCGTCGCAGCTGGGATAGTGCACAACACACGAAACATCATCCTCGTACACTTAAATATACGAATAGCACAGAGAAAGTAAAGCACTTATAATGAAGGGAGGCACTTGGATGATTGATACTGATGCATTTTGCGTTAGCTGTGACTCTTGCTCACTTTACTTTGCTTTACTTTTATCTTAATCATTATTATCAGTGTAATAATGAGCACATCAATATGTATGTATATATTTTTTACAAAAAAAAAATATATATATTTTTTGAGATTTCAAATTTCTGCATTCTGAGATTACGCCTTAGTTGTATTATCCAAAGGTTCAAACCTTTAAATGTAGCAGCTAATGACCTAAAGGCTGTTTGTATAATCTGACTATTAATACTAATGAGATGTCTACAGTCTAACTTATGTATTATTATTACAACAGCTTTCCCATAAAAGAAGTAGAAAACAAAACAGCATGTCATTTATTTTTTTTCTAAATAGTAAGTTATATACCTGCGTATGGAAGTTCAGCTCCTTCCATTTCACTCATAATGGAGCAATCATAATAACTGAACAGATGTATGGCCTCAGGACATGTTGACAGACTGTCAGAACTCCTGATGTAATGTGGACAAGTATTTGGGATATCACAACCTCAGTATTTTCACCATCAAAAAACGAAAAAGAAGAATCGTGTTTCAACAAAGCAGTAATGATACACAGCTGACGAGTAGAAATGTTGGGAATGTTATATTGGATTTGTTAAACAAAAAATCTTTTGTTTGTGATGTTTTAGGTCATACTTAAGTATAATAAGTAGCTACTTACAAGATTACATCATGTCTGAATGGTACAATATTATCCTTAGTTGTAAGCTGTTCAGATGGCTTTTAAATAGTTTCTAATTAAAGTTTATATATACACACATACAGGACAGACATACAGGACAGACAGATAGATGGATGGATGGATGGATAGATAGATGGATGGATGGATGCCCTCTGGTGGCAGCACTAGGGTAGTTGATGTGGTGTCTGGCACCAGGGTATTAGCGGCGGATCCTTTGGGTGCTCTTGGACGCATACCAAGGGTACATAATTGAACTGTGATCTGGAGAGTTTGAGGACGGGACATCTTGGGCTCTTTACTTGCTGGGCTCTGTGTGTGGTGGACTTTGATGCTCTGGGTGTTCTGGTGCCTTTCTATCGTGGCCAATGTGAACCTGTTGCCAGTTTACTGGTATATAATTTGGTTAATTTTGTATAATGTTATAACAAACCATGAAGTAATATAAAGGATGGTCAGTGCAGAGTAAATGCTATCTTAAAAACTCTTGGAAGAGGTATTAAACATTTTACATTTACAGCATTTTTTTTAAATGTATTTTTATTTTATACATGTGAGCAGTTGAGGGTTCAGAGCCTTACTCAAGGGCCCAACAGTGGCAACTTGGGGGTGCTGGGGTTTGAACCTGGGACCTTCCAATCAATTATCCAACACCTTGAGCTAGGTTTAAGCATTTGTGGAAGGGTCAGTCAGAGTAAAAATAGAAGCTAATTTTACTCACCACAGGACACCCTTGGAGCACAATCTTGCTGAGCATGCTTAGACCTCGGAGAAGGACAAGTCAGGACCCCTGAGGTTGAAGACCTGAGCTGGCTTGCCAGTGTGTAATACCTTTAATGCCTGGAATGCAAATACGAAAGTTTTGAGGTTGATTCTTGCTCCGACAGGAAGCCAGCACTGTGACCTGAGTAAGAGGGGCGAGAATGTGAAAACTTTGTGAACCAGCTGAGCAGCAGCATACTGAATTTTCTGTAGATTAAATATCCGATATGAATGAAGGCCAAAAAAGTTAAAATAGGTCAAATCTGTAAATAACCAGAACTTGCACATGAGGTTGGGCAGAAATTATATGAAAAAGGAATCCTCAGGATCTGTGAGTTGATATGAAATGATAACAGCCATACACAACCGTGAGATCTGAACCCTGAGCTGTTTAGTCTAGAGGGAGAGCAGAAGCGGACCAAGGACTGGCCCCTGAGGGACACAGCAGTAAGGATATAAGGTGATGAACCTAAAGCTCTTTATGATATGCAGTTAGAAGAATCAGGTCATCCAGAACCAGGTCAAAGTGTACAGTTCAAACTGCATAGGGAGAAAATGAGGATTTGGTGATTCACAGTGGAAGAGGAAGGAGAGCGTCCGAGAAGACAAGGACAGAGTTTTCCCCTGTATGAGTGCACATTGTATGTATACGTATATTTGAGTACATTAACAATTAAATAAATTAAACTCTTTTTACTTATAATGCCAACGACAACTGAGTCAGAACAGGCCTGTAGAACGTCAGTGAAGTCCAGAAAAGGTGATCGTTACTCTGTTAACTGGTAAATTCTGTCATTATTATGTCTTTATTAAGTTTTTCCTGCATCTTGCTTGGATCACATCCTCCATCAGTTTCTACCGCCTTCCTGCTAAGCGGTACAAGTTCATACTGCGATCATGCGGCTCAGTGTGACCCTCTGTGCTTATTTTGTGACGATACAGATGATGCATACTGTACCTCAAAGAGGTGAGCTGTATTACCAGACACTTTATAAATATGTATTTACTATATTCTGGGCACACAGCCACACACCATGCTGACACTGCTGCCATTTTATACATCTGGGTTTTCAGTGTTTCCTGGAGCATATACACTATAGTGGTAGGTTTAATATTATTTAAAGAAATAACAATGTATACTGATTAGTGTGAAACTTTGTGTCTCAATCCAAATGTTGATATGAATATTTGAAGCACTAAACAGATGCAGAAACTCTTCCTACCCAGCACTTAATCTGCTTAACCCCGCTGAGGAACCCCACCAACCCAGGTCTCACTGATCACACTGACCTCATTTCTCAACTTAAAAAAAAAAAAAAATTCCCAACCCTTTCATTTGCTTCCATCATTCAACACCTGGCTGCAGGATCCACACACACACACGCATCACTCCGTCTTGCTTTAATCATCATCATTAGGGTTGGATTGTTTCCTGCGGGCTGATGTCCAACACTTCATTGTAGTATGTGCCGTAAAATGTGGAAAATGCACTAATTTTTATCTTGTTATTTCTTTTAACATTAACTATAGTCTAACACTGTGTCTAGTAGCATCCTCTGTGTTCCTCCTTTTACTGGATCTTTGTCTCGTTGTCTCACATTCCCCTGCAGGGCTTGATGGCAGGCTTCCTGAAGCTCATACTGAGCGGTGCATATGAAACGAGGCCAAGAGCGTATTTTGAAAGCCCTGCTAAGTGAGAGGAATGCAGCTTCCAGGGTCTGTGGCAGGAATAAAATGAGACGATATGGCAAGGTCAAAGGAGCGCTTGGCAGTACGAAGACTTTTTGCAGGTGCAGCGTGAAACCATATGGAGATTATGGCGTTGCCCGTGTTCAGGGTTTTGCTGTTTGCAACCTTCCATTTTTGCTTTAATGGGAAAACACATTTACAAACCAGAGCTTGTGTGTACGCGTGTCTCCATCTCTCTATTTTTCTATCTCTGTCTCACTTTATATCTCTCTGTCTTGACGCCTCTCTCTTTGTTTCTTAGTTGCTTTATATGCAGGCATTTTTAAATAGTTTTTTTTTATAGTGCAGAATAGATTGAACTAAGCATTATAAAAAATAATATACATTATGTATATACATTTATGCATAAACATTAGAAAAGTAATGTAACCATTAAACAAACCTGTCGGGTCAGTTAGTGGACATATTGTGTGTGTTCAGGGTGTGTGCAGGACACTCTGTTTTTTTTGTGTCCATATTTTTTGGCACTCGAGGAGAAAATGCGGCTCTGTCTCGACCTCACCAGCCAGGTTCTCCGTTGTACCAGGTTCTTCTGTATACCGGGTTCTCCATGTTCCAAATTCTCCCATACTGCAGGTTTTTCTGTGTTAATGGTTCTCTCATGTTTCAGGTTCTCTTGTGTTCCAGCCTTTTCCATTTTCAAGGTTCTCTCATGTACAAGGTTATCATGTGTTCCCATTTCTCTTGCATTTCGGGTTCTCCCATGTTCAAGGTTCTGCTGTGTCCCAAGGTATGCTGTCTCCTTAGAGTTTTCTCGTGCTCCAGGTTCTCTCATGCTCAAGGTTCTCCCATGTTCAGGTTCCCCTGTGTTCCAGGTTCCTCCATGTTCCAAGTTCCACTGTGTCCTGAGTTGTCCTGTGTCCCATGTTGTTCCAGGTTCTCCTGTATTCCAGGTTCTCCCGTGTTCTAGGTTCTCCTGTGTTCAAGGTTCTTCCATATTTAAGGTTCTCCTATGTACTAGGTTCTCCCAATTTTCATGGTTCTCCCATGTACATGGTTATCATATGTTCCCGGTTTTCTTCTGTTCCAGGTTTTCCTACAGTACATTCTGCTATGTTCAACCTTAAACATGTAAGACCCTTGAACATGGGAGAACCTGGAACACAGTAAAACGTGGGACACAGGACAAATCAGGACACAGTGGAACCTGGAACATGGAAGAACCTAGAACACATGGGAACCTGAACATGGGAGAACCTTGAGCATGAAAGAACCTGAAACACAAGAGAACCTGGAGCACGAGAAAACTCTGGAAACAGCACAACCTGTAACCTTCATCCGTATACCAGAATCTCCTGAGTTCCAAGTTCACCTTGTGCTAGTTTCTCCTGTTTACCAGGCTTTCAATCGGCCTTTACTTTGTCAAGAGCTATCTCTGCTTTTTGTCTCTGGAGGTTCACAGATACTCCAACAGGACAGCTGTATAATGTGGTGTAATGTGGACTGGGTTTGGCTCTGATGGTCCCAGTGGTTTTTATACTGTACACACTCTTCTCATCTGTTCAGCCATTTGTTAGACTCTGATTAGACTGTAGTGATCAGTGCTGGTCTGTTGAGGAACTGGGTGAACTATTGGGTTTTCAGTGTTTCATACTAAGTTGTGTTTTTGGTACTTGATTTAAGCTTGATTTAGGGTTTGTTCAATAACGCCGTCAAAGCTTTTATACTGAGTTCTGATTGGAATTCCTATTTTCTAGATATATATTTTTTTATTACAACCTTTCCTAAGGCACCGATTTTCATCCCTAGGTAGTCGTAGTGTAGTATACTGTAAGTGTAGTGTAGTGTAGGTACTCGCTCTCTATCTCTCTCACCTTAGGGAAAGCTGGGACTTGTTCCTGCTTGTGGTCAGAGAATGAGCACACTGCATTCCTTCTCTAATCAAACTGCATATTCCTGTTTGATCCGCCATAAGTCAGGAGAGGTCACGTGGATCAAGGTGTTCTTACGAGTACGAACGAATCAAAGCATCACTCTGTGCATTCAGTATGTATGTATGTGTGTGTTTATGCAAAATATAAAACAGCGGTAAAGGCTACATACGGTACACACAGTACAGCGAGTGCACAGCATGAGCTGTAACAGTGCAGATGAGATGACGTGTGGATGGATGGGATTTACAAGTTGACATTTTCTCCTGCACTTCTTTACCTTCTGTCAGTCAGATTCTGTCTGGTCTCTCTTTCTCTTTTTGTTTTTACATTCTTTCTATTCAACAGCTTTTTCCTTTCATACTAAAACACCTTTTGACACATGACCAACTCTGTGTTATTTTATTATTATGATGAAAAAATCATGAAAAAAAAGTTTGTGTCTATCTACAAGAATAGATAGTTAAGATTCCTAGCCGACTACAAAAATGAACAAAACATGATGTTGATTCTAAAAAGCATTTTTTTTGTACATATACTGTACATGCACATTTAGATAAAAAGAAACACATTTGCTAAATACAATTTCATTTCAATTTCATCCCTTTTATGTAGTTTCTGTAACTTTTTAAAATTCAAATCGTTCAACGGTCTTAACTGTAATTCAGATGAAACTTGGTTAGTTTAGATTTCACGTGACACAAATATGAAAAAAGTGTATTATTCTAAAACGCTAAATTGTTAAGATATTGCAACATGAATTTGACATGGTTACGGACACTACAGATATTTTGCTTTTGAAGCTTCTAGCAAAACCCATGTCATATGCAAAGCACTGAGGTCATCCTGGAATTTTGGTATATGTGTAACAATAATTATTGGTCTTATTACAAAAAAGTAAATTTAGTAACTGAATAAACTATAGTTTTTTTTTTTTTACGTTTTATGGCCACGTAACATAAGGTGTGTGTCTAATTTGTAGCATTTAAACCAACAATTTTTAAATATGATTTATATGATTTAAAAATTTTAGTATCAATACTCATGAAGAACCATAAATAATCTGCATTTTAAATGATTATTGTTTGAAGCGAGACACTGAAACATTTTTGAGGCACATATAAAATCATCTCTCCAAAATGGCTGATGTTAGCAACTTGACATTTTTAGGGAAGCAAGATTGGTCACTCCCGTGTTGCATAAACTTCAGAAGTAGCTTTTTGCTTCACACACATTTTCTGTATTACAGAAAATAAGCTTTTTAAAAACATCAGCACCAGTACTGTGTTTTGATCAAAAGCATTTGCAAGCTTTGATGTCTGCCAAACAACAAGTGTGTATAAACTTTTGCACACAGTTACAGTACTTGAATTTCTTAGTAGTTTATTAAATTTTTTTACAATTTACGGTGCTTAAGTTTTGGCAGAAATTATTTATTTATTTTTATTTACTATTACGTTGTTTTACATGTGTCCCGCAGAGGTTGACAAATATGTTGTTTGGTGAGGAGTGCACATACTTTTGCATGCGTAGCTGTATTGACTTTGAACGGTTGAGATTAAACAGTGTAGACGGGCCTGTCGCGGTGCCGCGGTGTACTTTAGGCAGTGTGGGTTTGCTCATGTGCACCTGCACATTTGGCAGTGTTTCCGTGTGTGTGTGTGTGTGTGTGTGTGTGTGTGTGTGTGTGTGTGTGTGTGTAAAGGTGACGATGCTCTTGTCTGAGTTTTGGATTTTTTCTGTGGCTTGGCATGACGACTGTGCCCTGGGCACTCACATGGATAC
Source organism: Clarias platycephalus (assembly GCA_030068275.1). Classification (NCBI taxonomy): domain Eukaryota; kingdom Metazoa; phylum Chordata; class Actinopteri; order Siluriformes; family Clariidae; genus Clarias; species Clarias platycephalus. The sequence continues at coordinate 3,790,870 of JAQQZT010000004.1, read as the reverse complement.
GGTGGATGTGTTTTAGAATCCAGGTCCCCTGGGTCCACAGAGAGAGAGAGAGACAATCTGCCAGGTGTGCCACAGTAACACACACACACACACACACATGAATAATAAAAAATGCTGAAATAAAAAAAACAAACATGTACTGTATTAAGATGATCGACGATGTGAAAAGCAGAAGTGACAAAGAGAGCAGTTCATCATCTCCCTTTATTCCGATATATTCATATCTGAAGACCAAAAGTCCACACTTGTAGCAGTCAAATGTTCAGCCTGCCTCCTAATCCATAACCCAGCTCTGCATCTACTACATTATTGCCATCAATTATAGCAAGTGCGGTGGCTTAGATTCTAACAGGGTGAGGTTTACACAGCGCACACACTCAGAGGATATAGAAAAGAATCACCCCCTTTAAAATAATCACATTTTGTTCCTTGAAGACAGGAAGAGTTTTTGTTTTATCCAGGTAACAATATGTCAGAAAAAGGAACACCTTCCCATCCTAAAAATGACTTGTAAACTCAACCAGGTGAAGCTAATCACAGAGAGAGAGAGAGACACACAAAGCTTTGTACAGTACATCTAGTCTTTGCAATATATTTGCTGACTCTTCTTTGCAGAACTGCTCAAGTTGAGTTAAATTTGATCGGGACGTGTCTGTGAACTGCAATCTTCAAGTCATTCCACAGATGTTAATGGGGGTATAATCTGGGCTCTGACTAGGCCATACATTCATCTTTTTCTCCTTAGATCACTGTGTGGACATTTTTGCTGTATGATTATTTTTAAAGCAGGTGATTCTTTTCTATTCCCACTGTACAGTGAATTGCAAAAGTGTTCACCCCTCTTGAATTTTTGCACATTTTGTCGCGTTACTACCACAAACGTAATTGTATTTCATTGGGATTTTTTTTTGTGATGGACCAGCACAAAGTGGCACATGATTGTAAAGTGGAAAAAAATGATAAATGGTTTTCAGATTTTTGGACGAATTAAAATCTGAAAAGTGAGCCGTGCATTTGTATCCATGCATTTGGCACACACACATACACACTCACATGCCTATTCACACACTACGGGCAATTTGTGAACACCAATTAACCTAACCTACATGTCTTTGGACTGTGGGAGGAAACCGGAGTACCCGGAGGAAACCCACCAAGCACAGGGAGAACATGCAAACTCCATGCACACAGAGACGGGAATCGAGCCTGGCGAACCCGGACCTCCTTCAGAAGTCACTTCATTAGTTAATAGAGTCCACCTGTGTGCAATTTAATCTCAGTATAAATAAAGCAGGTCTGTGAAGCTCTCAGAGGTTTGTTAGAGAACATTAGTGAACAAAGAGCATCACGAAGCCCAAGAAACAGGTCAGGAATAAAGTTGTGGAGAAGTTTAAAGCAAGGTTGGGTTATAAAAAAAAAATATCCCAAGCTTTAAACATCTCACTGAGCACGGTTCTCACCTGCAAACCCACCAAGACATGGCCATCTAATTGAACTCACACACACCAGGCAAGGAGAGCATTAATCAGAGTAGCAACTAAAAGTCCCATGGTAACTCTGGAGGAGCTGCAGAGATCCACAGCTCAGGTCCGAGAATCTGTCCACAGGACATCTACAGTATAGACCACAGGACTGTGGAACTGCAAACAGGACTTCTTAAAGCTTTCTTCAACAATAGCTTTCTTCTTGCCACTCTTTCATAAAGGCCTGATTTGTGAAGTGAACGACTAACAGTTGTCCAAAATGTTTGAACAAAATTGTGAAAACAATTTATCATTTTTCTTCCTCTTCACAATTATGTGGCACTTTGTGTTCATCTGTCACATAAAATCCCAATAAAGTACATTCATGTTTGTGGTTGTAAAGTGACAAAATGTGGAAAAGTTTAAGGGGTATGAATACTTTTGCAAGGCACTGTACAGTATAAATGGCAAACTTTAAATGTTTATGTAATATCAGATTGTACATTTTGCCCAAGAGCGAACATGTACTGTATCTCTGCATTATTTAAACACACCGTTATGAGCTGAAGATGAGAAGAGAACTTGAGGCCAGAATAATATCTGACTCATATGCGAAGCGATAGAGCCAGCGGAGCGAAGAAAATTAATGCGTAATTAAGGATGCTGTTACATTAAAACTACACCTCATAAAATTAAACCATTTCTTTTTTCCTTTTTTCCCCCCAAGAAGTCAGAGAGTCATGTTCTGAATGATTATGAACACAATCTTGCAAGCAGGATATTAACCTCTTCAAACTTACAATTTCTGCTTTGGTATATCTTTCTCATTTGCTTTGGTTGTGTAACTAGAATTGAAAAAAAAAAAAGAGTAGTTCCTAACATAACACCGTATGCTGAGCTGTCATAGCTAGCCAAGCAAATGAATACAGATTAAAGGTGATTGTGCAAAAAGTCTTGTGCAAACACTTATTACTTCATGTAAAATAAAAATAAATGCTGTGGATTAAATTAAAGAAATGGGAACAAATGTTTTACTGCAACAAGCTTAATACGGTGGCCCTGAAGTGCAAAACAAAATAACAAAGCTGAAAACAAAATAACAAAACTGAAAACAAAATAACAAAACCCAAAACAAAATAACAAATTCAAAACCAAAATATCAAAACCCAAAACAAAATAACAAAACCCAAAACTAATTTGTTTTGTTGTTTTGTTTTTGTTTTTGTTATTTTGTTTTCGGATTTGTTAATTTGGTTTTGAATTTGTTTATTTGTTTTGCGTTTTGTTAATTTGTATTGCACTTCTCGGCCAGTCAGATACAAACCGGAAAAGGTAGGTATAGTTTGCAAATGGAATTCTTACCGCTGATTGGACGAGACATCTGTCACTCAAGATATACAGGAAGTACTGTAGTAGCGGTAAATTCGTGTGTGTATGAATATGCAAACCTACTGTCCTTATTGTGGTTTCAAATATGGCGTTCTTACGGTGGCCCTGAAGTCAGTTTTGTTCATTTGTTTTGCACTTCACGGCGATCATAGTTTAAAGTGAAGCAGAACACACAAGAAACAAAGATCACAAGAAACTTGTTTCTCTACAAGTTCCTACTTCCTGTATATCTTGAGTGACAGATGTCTCGTCCAATCAGCGGTAGGAATTTGTTGTGTTTGCGACATTGTGCAGGGGCATTCATTCAGTGTTACACTATACAGTATGGACAAAAGGATGGGCTAAAACTGTTCATTATTGAATTCAGGTGTTTCAAACAATCTGGCTCTTTATCTCCAGTAAAGGGCAATCTTAATGCTTCAGCAAACCAAGACATCTTGGACAATGCTATGCTTAACAGTTTGTGGAAGGCCCTTTTCTATCCCAACATGACTGTGTCCCAGTGCACAAAGCAAGGACTATAAAGACATGGCTTGATGAGTTTGGTGTGGAAGAACTCGGCCGGCCCTAACACAGAGCCTTGACCTCAACCCCAACATCAGTGCCTGACCTCATAAATGCTCTACAGAATGAATGGACACGAATTCCCACAGAAACACTCCAAAATCATGTGGACAGCCTCCCAAGAAGAGTGGAAGCTGTTACAGTATAGCTGCAAAAGGGGAACCGACTCCATCTTGAAGTATATGTATTCGGATACAATGTCATTGCAGGTTTGGCCAAATACTTTTGTCCATATAGTGTCATTTTATCAAAGTAATTCTAACCTAAAAAATGACTTCGGTGCAAAGCTATATTTTGGGTAGACGACATCCTGCAGCATTAATGTACGTAGTAACTCATTACACCACCATGTTGATCACTTGACTATTTTCCTTAACAACACAATAATAAGTGCTCATGTCATGTCATGCTCAGCATTGACAAACTAAGGCTCACCACTGGACTGATATCATTAATATGCACCCTTATGCATACTTAATGAGGCTTTATCTCCTGTGAATAAGAGCAATCGATGTGCCGATTAATAAACAGGACAGTTACTCCAGATTAAGCGATGCATAATTGCATAATGAGGTGACTTCCTTCAAGGGTGGATTTTTTATTATTTATAGGGGTCTATAAAGTGACAGACTTGTAGAATAAAAATTGCGCAGGGTTATAATAATTATATAGTTTAATGTACTTAAAGACAGCATTTTTTACTGAAGAAGGAAAAAAAATGCCTTTAGAGAGTAGAAAAGGTCACTGAGAGGGGAAAATAGTTAAGAAATGAATTCATATACTCTATAAAGGGATGAAATTGTGTATAGCAGTAAATGGAATCCAGGGCCAAACTACCTGTTAAAACAAGCCGCTCATACCTTGAGATGGAAATGTCTTTTATACTGCAGTTGTTATTCTAACTCCATAGCTTCCCTGCGTCTCAGCAGCCTAATGCATGGCAAGTGAGAGGTCTAGAGAAAGAGAAAAGTAGTTCACTGGCCTTGCAAATGTGTTAATCCCAGTATGCAAGATTCCTCTCCCTCCCCTTCACATTAAACTTAAATTTAATCAAATCACAGTTTAACAATAGAACGGATGGCTTTGGGGACTCCGAGGCACTAAAAAGAGTAATTAGCCGGTGGTTTATAAGGGCATGCCCTATTCATATTCTCAGGATGATAAGTCATTATCAGCTTTATTCCAGAGTTAGCTAGTCAATCGTTTTATAATAGTGTCATTAACAGCTGCTGTTTTTCTTCTTTTTTTCCCTTACTTTTTTCAAAGACTTATACCTGAACCCAACTGCTTATCATATTCCTATTGTTGCACTTACTGTATTGTATTCTCATTTAAAGTGTTGATCGTTTTTTTTCCCCCAAACTCTTAAGTGTATCTGCTTTGAAGCTTTATTTTTCATTCATATTAAATAAAGACTTAAGTGTCTGTATTAGTGCACTAAAATATTTATACAAATTTCCTTGCTTACAAAGATCTAACATGACATCTAACGTATTTATACAGTACAGTGCAAAAGTCTCAGGCACCATATTATATGCTGTACCAATTTTGTTATACATGTTTATCATGTCTGCATAATTATGTACAAAATCATAAAAAATTAACTTAATGTATAAATAGCATACAGAAGAATATATGCACGGCTGTAAAGAAAAAAATATATATAGTACAAGACAGACCCATTTTCAGATAAAAACCTAATGTACTGTACACTCCTGGGATTTGCATAAAAATAGAAAGGAGCGAGTGTGACAAAGTTACCAGAAGAACTCGTATTCTCCAGCAAGCTCAGTAAAACCTAACAACTGTTTTACTTATAAAACTGCACAAATCTGTGTCAAAAACCCCTGATTTTAAGCAATGAGTTTTACTCCAAATATTGAATGTTTATTTTATTACTCTTTATATTTTATTGCTCTTTATTATTATTTCAAAAGCATCTTTTGCTTATGCCAAAGTTGTTGGAACCGACGAAAGGGGAAATGAGGTCGCTGCTGAGGTTGTTCCATTTTATTTAATTTTATAAGAAGGTGGCACGGTGGCGTAGTGGTTAGCACTGTTGCCTCGTACCTCCAGGATCATAGGTTTGAATCTCTTCGGACCACACTTCGGATTGTGTGTGTGGAGTTTGCATGTTCTCCACATGCGTTGTTGGGTGTCTTCCAGCTTTTCTTTGTTTCCTCACACATTCCAAAGACATACAGGTATGCTGATCGGCATTCCAGAACTGTCTACAGTATATGATTGAGTGTGTGCGCTTATGCCAGGGTATGCTGTCTTGGGTGTACCTTGCCTTGTGCTTTAAGTTTCCTTGGATAGGCTCCAGGATCATTTGACCCTACATCAGGACAAACAGGATAGAGAATGAATGAATGAATGAATGAATGAATGAATGAATGAAAACTGTTATATGAATATGTATGTGCGCTAATCACACCTCTGTCTATTTGTCTCTAAATGTATCCGGAGTATTATTGCTCTCCTAGGTTTCTTCTAGACTTTTTACAGTATATTTAACAAACCAGACACCCTTTCACTCTAATGCTGCTTCCAGCTGTACCTTGGCTTTCACCATTTCACCATGTTTATTTTTCACGAAAATAAAAAGCTAAAAGACGTCAGCTGGACGTCTAAAAATAAATCAATTGCAAATTTCCGTCTTTACAATTCTCTTTGACATTTTTATTTCCTGTTAATTATGTTTTATGGAATTCCCCCTTATCCATTTTGCAAATCCCCGATGCATACTGCCGATTGAACTGAACAACATGCTTTGACTGTTCTAGAAATGTGAGAACATTAATAAAAAAAAACAACAACAACCAAATGACAGTTAAACCAGGAAATCCGGACACACATCCTGAAAACTGGATGGATGTCAACCGTTTGTTCTGTGAATATTAAACAGAAAATAGCATGCAGAAAATATCTCCAGGGTTTCAAAATCAGTACAAATCGTTGCAGAATGAAGACGGGAAAGCACAAAATATTTCTCAACACACTTTCAGTGCCATGTCCTCCAGCTACACTGTGCACCGTTCCCACCGCAAGAGAGCCAACATTCTGCCTATCTACAAACCACACATCCAGTAGGATTTATGACCTTTCTGGCACCATGTGGAGCTGCTAACCTAGAGGCCATGCAACATGAAAGAGGGACTCTGCAATGCCTAGCAGGCTTCCAGACACACAAACACACACACCTGTGGGCCAGTCTGATCTGTCTTCCTTCCTCTTATAACCTCCTCAGCCGTCCTCCTTCTCTCTATATGACTGTTTATCCGTCTCTCACTTACACCTCTTTACTAACAAGACAAGACACCTCTTTACTAACTCGTCTCTCACTTGCACCTCTTTACTAACCTCTTTATTTTAAACAGAAAGATGTTAACACAGGGTTGTGTTTGAGTTTGTTAAAAGCCGTAATATGTGGTTTGGCTCGAGCTTGGTTTCTTTCCAAAGACAATGTTTGGGACCCTGCATGCATGCAGTAGTCTTTAGCAGCAGCAGACTGCTTTTATCTTTTCTCCATCTCATCAGGGGTTTTTGCTATTTATAGGGTTCCAACAGATGCTTTAAAGTCTTTAAAATAAATGATTTTCTTTATAGTTATGTTTTGCAAAATGCTGGTAGATGCGTGATTTTTGAGCTGGATGTAGACTCGTGAACATTTGGTGGAAAATGAGAATTTTATAGTCTCCTAGTTTTACAGCTAGCTCATTTATTGTGGTTTTGCCTGCAGAGCCTGCAGGGGGTAGTAAGCTCTCTGAGTGGAGGTGACTGCAATGTTTTCATTTTAATGATTAATTTAGTTTGAGCAATAGGTTGAAAGCAAGGCTTCAGATTACTGCACGTACAGTATAAAAATATGACCTCCTCAATGGCATTATGCATGGGTTTAAAGATCAGGATAAAAGGCAGAGCAATGCACGCTGTGTGTCATGGCTACCTACAGTAACAATATACCGCATGTTATGATTTATGCAGTAGTTGTAGTTACAGGAATGACAAACTGCAAAGGGGAAAAAGATACTGCAAAATAGTGACGTACTGCATGCTGTAGTTACATCAGTGTCATGCTTCACATTATGGTTATATATTTTTGACACACCGTTCTTTTTCCGTTATCACTCAAATGAGGATGGGTTCCCTGTTGAGTCCGGTTCCTCTCAAGGTTTCTTCCTATTGCCATCTCAGGGAGTTTTTCCTTGCCACTGTTGCCATCGTCCTCGGCTTGCTCATCAAGGACAGTCTTATCATTTTAATTCATACACTTTCACATCTCATACACATGTAAATAATTCCTTTGATTGGGTAACGCTGCTTTGCGACAATGATCGTTGTGATGACACATGGTCCTGACTTTTTATAATTTCTCCCTAATAGGTCAATAATAATATTAGATGTCAAACATTTTGCCAGACTTATGTGACATTTATTTAAAATGTTGGACTGATTGTGCTCCTTGGATTGTTCCAGGAAATGCTTGAAGTTTAATTTTTTAAAAATGTAATTGAACTTTTTTTTTTTTTTTTGCTTGGTCCTGTGTGTCCTGCGCATATCCTGGGGCAGGACAGGTTTTTTCCCCTCTTCTCACAGGTCATGTCCATATTTGTGACCTGGCCTTGCTGAGTTATGGTGTGTCATGAGTGACAGCTGGAAACCACCAATAAAACCTTCTCTGCATTCCAGTGATGGGCTGTTAAAGTTGACCTCAGGTAACACATTCACTTTAAAAAAAAAAAAAAAAAAAAAAAAACAACCCATACCCTGATGTTTTAACGGTTGCAAATTGATTAAAAAAAAACTTAATCTACTGTAGATAATCACAGTCATGGTCATTATTTGTTTTATAAATGTGCAATGTTGAAATAAAGAAATGCAGGACAGACTGGTTAGGGGAAACGCATTATGTATTTTTATAATATCAAATGTTATATTAAACGTAGTATTGGCTCTGGCAACCCACCGACAGTGGACTCAAACCCAGATCCTCAGAAGCAGAGATCAACAACCTGGAGTCTTAGCCACCGGAGACACCACTCCCACATCCTACATTTAATGTACTCTTGTAAAAATCATTCCCCTTGAAGGTAGCTCGAGCACACAACTTTGGTTTTATCCAAACTTCCATCTACAGTACAAGTGTTTTCTAATGGAACTGGCCGTTCAGCACACCTGGTGATGTTTCCCCAGTCATCTTATTACCTGCGTTAAATGGTCCATTATAACAAACAGCAGGGTAACCACCAGGTAGCCATTAGGATCGGTCTCTGTGTTAAAATTTCTAAATTAATTACATATGTTAACATGTTAAAATTGACAGTGGGGTAAATACACTTGACTTACACTTGACAGCAACAAAACATGAAAACCTTTTGGTATAAGTGACATAGCGCACAGTTTGGTGAGGCAATGCTAATGCAGATATATTGCTTGTAACATGTTGTAAGTAATGAACAGGGGTAGCTCAGTGGTAGCTCAGGGGTTAAGATGTTGGACTGAAAAAGTTAAAATGCCAGCACCATCAAAACTACTAAATCAAATTCAAATTTTATTTGTCACATACCCAGTTATACACAGTACGATATGTAGATATACTACTGTTGAGCCTTAACTCTAAGATGTATAATAAGATAAATGTAAGTTCTGGATAAGGTTGTCTGCCAAATACTGTAAATGTAAAGTCAATTTGGGAATGCCAATTACTGTACATGCACAAATGATCCACTTATGCACAAGTATACACTTTAGGACAAAATGAATAAAATCTACAAACAAAAAAAATTATAAAAATAGATTTTTAAAAATAGTTTATCAAGCTTTATTATATTACAAAAACAATGAACCCAAAGTTTCTCAGAACAATAATGTACACTGATTACATTTATTATTATTCAATTCTATTTAATTAAATTTTATTTGTATAGCGCTTTCAACAATGGTCATAGTGGCAAAGCAGCTTCTTCCTTTTTCGAATCTTCCTTTATCTACACTAATGTTAATGTTCACTAAACGGTACTTTCCGTTATAGTTGGGGTGGTACCCTCAAGGCTTCATCCTTTCTCCCTTCAGTAGGTAGTATTTACCTGGAAATGTGATTTTCGCTTCGTTCTGAAAGCTGGTTAAAGGCACAAAAGTGCTCTTTAAGATCCAATTATATTCCTTAAATAATTTAAAGGTGAAGTACATTCACAATACCATGTAATAGATAGACATTAAAGTACAAAAGGTGTAGCCTTGAGGGTATCTACTTCTATAAAATACAGTTTAGTAACCTTTTATTCGCAGTGTGCAATTATATCTGCATGGACCAAGTTTTATAGTATACTGTAACTCCACAAGCAGTCTCATAGAGATATAGAGATACAGTACGGTACACTAACCCCTACATGTACAGTACAGTATGTGTTGTTTTATTCTCTCTTTTTATTTTGCAGCACACAACTCATCCTCTTGTCTTGTTTAGGATCTCAAATCGTAAATCCCAACCTCGGTCTTTAAATAACGCTTGGCGTTGTAACGTTGATGTGTTTTTGTGCTACTGTAGGAGTCCGGGGTAAATTCACCTTAAGCGCAATATAAGCTCTTGGATCTGGCTGATCTGATCCTTTTGAAAATGCTGTGATTAGTAGCCGAAGCTTAACCCCTTAAACTCCCACCTGGTCCAGACTGACGTTCCTCACATACCTTAGTTTTACTGTAGTTCCTGAATAATTCATAGTGGATGCTGAATAATATGTTTAAAGGCGGATATGAGGATAAGCCAGAAGTTAATGTTTAATGCGGATTTAGTTGAGTTTATATGAAGCCAGGTGAATACTGTTGAATATTGTTTTGGCCTGTATTAGGGTCAGGTTTGTCCTGAAAATCTCCTGACATGAGCTAATAATCAGAGAAGATTCGTCTCCGTTTTTTTTTCTTTCTTAAATCAAACTATGAGGAAGTCAGGTTAGACCTTATAGTGTAGTGAATAAAGCTCATTTGTTTGTGAGGAGAGAAACGCAAACACACCTACAGTATTTACTATTATTCAGATCTGTAATGTGTGATGAGATTAAGTTGTGCAGGATTGTAAAATGTAGCAAGATTAAAGTATTTCTGGTTATTATTTAATTTTTCAACAAACATGGTGACTTTGATTTACAAAACGAAGAAAGTGAAGGTGGGTCAAAGCTGGCAGGCATGAACAGAGGCTTGGCATGTCAGATGACTTGTACTTCGCGTGTTTGTATTGGGAGCGTGCTTATGTAGTGTGGTGGAGATTCGGCCCAAATGCAATCTGTCATTGACTCAACTCAAGCATGTGACCTGAGAGTTGGCGTCAATGATGGTTGTGTTTATTCTTCCTGGAAAATTAAGCATGACACTGAATTTGGAGTTAACATGTTCGGACCAAATTCATTCATCTCCTACGTATAGCGCATATCCAGTATACAGGGTGATGCAGGGCCTGGAGCCTTTCCCAGGAGACTTTGGGCACAAGGCAGGGTACACCCTGGACATCTCAGGGCGCACACACACATTATTGGAAGAAAGCAGAGCACCCAGAGGAACCCCACCAAGCATGGGCAGAACATGCGAACTCCATGAACACAGAGCTGAGGCGGGAATCGAACCTAGGGTAACAGGCTTAATTTTTATATTTGGTCTATACAATAGTTTTGCCTTGACATCTTGAATGACATTTTCTCCCAAATACATTGTCTATATATCCTTGAACGATCCTCATATTATATTTCTTTTTATTCATAGTTACATTTAATGGTGTGGAACTAAAAAAAAGACAAATTCCTGTTTTCACTTACGTTATAGCAACTGGTCTCTCTCTCTCTCTCTCTCTCTCTCTCTCTCTCTGTCCATTTTAACATTAAGACAATAATCCAATGTATCATGCTTTTGAGAAATCATAAGGCGTGAATCTCACACATTGTTACACTGGAGACTCCTTCCGTAAAACACCTCCTTACAGAAAACGATCTACTGTAAATAAAGTAAAAGTATTTTTCTAATACATAAAGCCTAAATGAGCTGTTACTATAGAAACGATGCCGGGCTCGAATGAATGTAAACACAATCAGCAGTATTTATGTTAAATTACAGTTTGCTGAGCGGTGTGAAGCCTTCCGCTCGACACACCAGCAATAGAAGATACATTCCAGCTCACTTTACTGCAGAAACCAGAAGACGGATGATGTGTGTGTGTGTGAGTGTTTTGGGGGAACGACAGATATTTTCTTGAAGGAGACAGGGAGCGAGTCAGTGCCCTCCAGCCCCTTGCTCTTAACACCCCCCCCCCCACACACACACACACCCCACTCACCTACTTTTCATACTTTCCCTCTCTGTCAGGCGCTTTAGATGGCTCGACCTGTTGCTGCACATCCACACACCCCCTGAGCTCGCACTCTGAGAGGTGTGTGCTTCATTCATTCACTTATTCATCCATACTGAGATTTTTTTCCCCCGAGACTTTTGGAGTTCCTCAGGCTGCTATAGAAAAGTTGGGTGCAGGATTTCCAGTGGATGTCGCGTGGGTGTGTGGATGTGTATTGGTGGGACTGTATAGCTGGATGGCAGAGGTGAGTTGGAATGGAAATGGTTGGCAATATGCCTGTTTCATTCTTTCTTTCTTTTTATTATTATAATTTTTTTCTTTCTATTTTTACTCTCCCTTTGCACTTGGCATTTGCGTCACTTCTGCCAATGTTTTTCTCTTCATTTCGACGTTGGCCAGTCATAATGCCTTAGCGATGCTGTTACTCAGTAAATAACAACTCTGAGTGAAACTATTTATACCTTCTATGAGTACAAATAGTTATAAATGAAATATCATGCAAAAAAAAAAAAAAACACAGGAAAATATTTGCAAATATGCTTGGAGTTGAACCGAAAAGAAGACGATGTCACAGTCCCCAGGACTAACTTGATGTGGAACGTTTATCAATCAGGGTTTTACAAGAACTAAGGGGCGAAGATTGATAATAATAGTTATGAATAATAATGTTATGAATTGATAATGATAGTTCTGAATATTACTGAGAGGATGCTGGAGTTGCTCGGATATTACGAAAAAAGTTCTACATTTTCATGCATAACATTTTTTTTTTTTGACAATAGAAGAAAATCTGTTCAAGCTACTTATCACGTTCCCTTTCCACTTAATGTTTATATTTGTTATGATTTAAGCATAAACATCCTCATTTATACATATTACTTTTAAATCATAAGACTCAAACCTCATTTATTCTCATTTTGTTCATCTGTTTCATACATCGTGAGTGCATTAGTAAGAGTGCGGACGGTGCATCTCTATGATAATGATAACAGTGATGCAAATTTAATGTTCGACTTTGCCGTGACGAGATTCTGTATGCTGAATATGAGGAGAAAATAACGCATTAAATTAAATCTGTGCTGTCTTCCATTTGAGAACTTTATCTCGGTTGCCACACAATGGACACCCCCCACCCCGCGCTCCACTCAGCGAATCCGCCAGGCTTTTGACCTTAAGTGCACAAAGCAAAGACAGTTCATCACTTTAATGCTGCTACCACAGCTGTTAACGGTCATGGTAATATGTGTGGATTTATTGTGAGCATTTAATAATAGTAGTCTTATCTCAAGCTATACATACAGTATATAGCGGCACTGTGACTTAGTGGTTTGCACCTCCAGACTTGCGGGTTCGATTCCCACCTCGGGGTCTGTGTGCATGGAGTTTGCGTGTTCTCCCCGTGTTTGGTGGGTTTCCTCTGGGTACTCCGGTTTCCTCCCACAGTCCAAAGACATGCAGATTAGGCTAATTGGCGTTTCCCCCAAATTGCCCGTAGTGTGTCAGTGAGCGTGTGTATTTGCATGTGTTCTGTGATCGATTAGCATCCTGTCTAGGGTGTACATCGCCCCTTGTATATATATATATATATACTATGCGATGGTGTCAAAATTCAAGCTCCTGCAAATTTAAGTCTGTGTGTGTGTGTGTGTGTGTGTGTCAACCAATTTCACACCTACAGGGATAATCCTTTATAAAGTAGAGAAATGCTGTTATGTAGAACCAGCTGACATTCAGAGACACGGCGAAGATCAGAGAAACCCCAGGTCCAACCGAGCCACAGCACACCATGGGTCAAACTGCACTCCACAGCCACAGACAGACATCATGAAGCCGTTTGCATCCGTTAAGCGTAGATTACAGTCGCGCCTGTGGAGTAACTGTGCAACTTTAGGGTCAGATCTTCACAATACAACAGAAGGAGGCAAGTTTAAGCCCAAATAATTGAACCACGGTGCTGAAACTGTATGTATCTACTCCTTATCTTCTGCTTTAGGTATCTGTGTGTGTGTGTGACGTGAGTTGTTAATCCTGGAATGGAGCCAGCTGGATAAGAACATGTGGCCTTACATGCAGGAACAGGACTGACTTCCATTGGTATGTGAACACCAAGCCTCAGTTCTCTGTTGTTAAAATGTCATGGCAACTTTGGACAGGAACACTGCTCTGTAAATCAATGAATGGAAGACAGGAAGTCTTTAAAAACCGTGCTGGGTTTATCTTGGATACAATTTTGAGATGAAAACTATACTTTTGTTTAAGAAAAATAAATATTGGTCTAGTAGATATAAAGCCATACACTGCCAGATTAAAATGCTGCTGTTTTGTATGCTGTAATAAAATGAGTGTGCACCTTGCAGAGTTTCTTTTTTCCCCCAATTCATTTCTATTACACTTTCATCTGACCACTGACAGGTGAAGTGAATAACATTGATTATCTCGGTACAATGGCGCCTGGATGTGGCTGAGATATATTTGGTGTTGGAAGCAGAAAAAACGGTCAAGCGTAAGGCTTGAGTCACTTTAACAAGGGCCAAATTGTGATGTCTAGACGACTGGGTCAGAGCAATTCGAAAACAGCAGCTCTTGTGGGATGTTCCTGGTCTGCCGTGGGCAACGTTTAACAAAAGCGGTCCAAGGAAAGCCAGTGAACCTGGCGACAGAGTCATGGGTGACCAAGGCTCATTGTTTTCCAAGGCTTCCCTGTGTAGTTCGATTCAATAGAAATGCTCCTGGAGCTCAAAAAATGGTGGGTCTCTGTTTGTTGTGAGCCCGTCCTGACCCATGGAGCAGAACTCTAAAACCGCAGCCTGAGTATTGAAGGTGTCATAGTCGTGCCGATATTAAAATAGCATCAAGCTGGGGACAAAAAATTTGCGTGATTAACAGGGGGTGAAAGTGGCTTTAAATTCTTGTCAGTACTATGGAGCCAAAAGGTGAGGAGAATAAACCATGGAGATGGTGGGCAATCCTGAGAAGCGTACAAGATTCACTTTATATTTCCATTTATCTCACTTTAGAATTACAGCGAACTTTCAGGTTCTGGGGTTGAATCCCGAAGTTGTTAAATGAAAAGCTAGTGCCAGGGTGTGTAGGGTGTACAATCCCTTCTTCCACACAACTAGTAGTGCCCTTGATCAGGGGTTAGAGAGGGTTTTAGGATTGAGCCTTGTTTTAGAAACTAGTTAGCGCTGTAGCTTGTGTTAGCCGTGAACAGAACAAAATGGACGATTCATAGGCGATTCAGAACGACTTAGCAGAGGTTACTAAGGAGACGATGTATTTATTTGTTTAAAATGACGTAACATTATCAGATGTGTGTTCCTGCTGAAAGTGCTTCTGTGACTGGTTATGAATGTGGGTTTTGTCAGGCAGCTGCTCTCTCCTCAGTACTGCGGACCGTACAGACCTACTCTCACCCACGCTGCGACCCACAGTTAGTGTCATTAACCACTGGACAACACCTGGGACACGCCCACTCATACATATACAGCACTGTAGTTAAACTTCACTGTGCTGTTACTGAACATCATATCAATTGGCTGGTATATAATTATATTTAGATGTTATTCAATGACAAGTATCTTTTAACTAACTGCTGCTAGATAGCTGCTTTCAAAATACAAGTTGTTTTATGTGTTTTTTTTATTTTATTTTAGATTATTATATTTTTTGTTTTATTTCTTATCTTGTATATATATATTTATTTTCTTCTATTGTCAATTTTTCTCCTTTTTCTTGTCCTTCTTGTCTTCTTTTAAGATTTTTCTTTTCATTCTTTTTTTCTTGTACTTGTTTCTTGTAGCCCAATTTTCCTGTCAAATTAAATTTTCTTTCCTTTGCCTTAACTTGTTCTCTTGTCCTTTATTCCTGGCCTGCATTTTTGCATTTTCTCATTCTTTTAAACATTTGCTTGTCCTTTTTTATTCTTTTTGTCTTTTCTTTTTTGCCCTTTCCCATCCATTTTTCTTGTCCTTTTATTCTTGCCTTTTTTGTACCCTTTTCACTTATTTTCTTTTTATCTGCATGGATACTTTATTTATTTTTTTACTTGTATTTTCTTTTATTTTTAAAAAACTTTTCTTTTTTTTTTTAACCTCTTTTGTTTCTTCTCTTTGTTACTTTGGTTCAGTATTTTGACGCCTCACCCACAGGAATAAGATTCACCCAAATTAAAGACGGAATAAAATTGCATTGTGTAAAATTCACAGTTTATATTGTGACTTTAAAAAAAAAAAACATCACTTATAATGTATACATACACATAATGATCACTTGTTCTCTCTCTCTCTCTCTCCTCTCTCTCTCTCTCTCTCTCTCTCTTTCTTTCTCTTCATTCTTCCTTTCACACACACTCTCTGTCTCTGTGTCAGATAAAAGAGGAAAAGTCACGGCTGAATAAAGCAAAGTGGAGCGTCATCGCAGAAGATCGGGCCTGCTGGAGGAAAGATAAGAAAGTGGAGAGACGCAGGAAGAGCGACTGATAGAGGAGAAAAGTGAGAGAGAGAGAGAGAGAGAGAGAGAGAGAGATGATGGATCAGTCGTATTTGTGGATCTTGCTCTTGTCTCTTTCCCTCTCACATCAGAGTGTGTCTGCGCAAGCTGAAGGTACGAGGCCTAGCTCTTGTGCTTCTCTGTGTTTACTCAAAGCACTGCGTTTGTTTAACAGATAAGACCTAGAGGACAACACATACTTTCAAAGAAGCCACAAACGCAGAATTAGTTTAGCAAAGAACAGCAGGCTGTCATTCCAGATGTTTAATATTAATAAAGTGGACAACAGTATGTAAGGTTTTAGGGTAATGAAAAAGAAGCACAACCTGAACTCCACAGACAGACACAGTAGCGTTGGTGAGTGAAGTCTGACTTTAAACATCTGGATGTCCTCTGCACCTGTACAGGTCTGGTACGTCTAACCGAATTCCTCTTCTGCTGTAAATTTTCCACACTCCTGTCTCTCTGACGAAGCAGAAAATGTAGGAGAAAGTTCACATCATGCCTATGACCCACCAATAACCACTTTGAAGTTTCTACCTCATTCTGCACGGTTCGCAATTGTGTGTGTGTGTGTGTGTGTGTTGTGCTTCATTACAAGAGGTATGAGGTGAGATTATTAACTCCTACCCATACCCTAAAGCACAGTCCTCTTACACACCTATGTTATATGAAGGATTCTGAAAGTTTACCGTGACTGACAGGTATGTGAAAAGATCGCGGCAGGGCGCCTGAGCGACACGAAGTGTTCTCCTTATCATTATCAACGTTTGTTTCATGGTGATGCAGCTGTCTCGTCCATGAGAGCAAACTTTACAGTGCTCTCTGAAGGAAAGAGACAGTGTTAGCCTTTTAAGTGACACCAACCAATCATAGATGTATGCAGAAGAGGATGGATAGCGCTTTCCAAAGCCGGTGATGTACTGTAGCATATGCAACATTTGGAAAACATGCTGAAGAGTTGCCTGACTTTACATGACTCTGAGGAAGTATGTGCTAGTATTCACACTGTGCCAGTTGCTAGCGGTCTTGTGATTGTGTCTTTTCACACACGATATTTATTTTTTTGCCGCTTTGTAGATGGAAATTTTACTTCTGCCGCAACCAAACACTTGTTTACTGGGTTATTTTTTAAATTTTTTTATTTATTTAACAAGATCATGCAGATTTTTGTTCGTCCTTGTGGAGCATTACAGTTTAGCACTACAATTATTAGCTAACTCTAGTTAGAGACAGCTAGCAAAATGATGTGATCAGTCATGAAAAGTTTTATTCACCATTTTATTTAGACACAAATTCATCGTTTGGTAAATTCATCTATTTTTATCTGTAAGGTATTATATACAGTATAAACCAAAAAAACCCCAGCTATAATTATAGTGGTACAACAATAATAAGGTGACATAGAATGAGTTATGTCCATGACTAGTAATATAAAAATAATTTACCTTATACTGAGATATCTGCAAGCATGACACAAAAAAATTAATTATTTAAAAATTAAAGAATTTTTCATATGGCTTACAGCTTGGGTGTAAATTACCAAATTTGCAGAAAAAAGCAAGAATGTAATCTATAAGAACCTGATTTCTAATATGAATATGAATCTAGTAATAATTTATAAAATAGTCTTTATAACAATTTGCACAGGGATCTCTAAAGCAGATGTTCCTTAAAACCATTATTGGAAGGAGTCTTCAGTGTCAGCAAACTTGTAACTTCAACTGCCTGTGATAAAAGAGTTGTAGGTTGACGAGAATTAGCAAAGGACTAAATTGGTAGAGGAAAAAAAAAGAGCATGGGAAAAAAAAAACTCATATCGATTAAAAAAAAAATCAATGATATTCTGCGCTGTTATTTCCTACTACAATATCAAATGTGTGCGGTTATGCTTCATATCCCGTGTACTGAACTACTACTTATAGGCTGAATGATTTCAATCGAATTTAATCTTTCCTGAAGGCTCGTCGTGAGTTAATTAAACATCAGTAATCCCCACACAATCCGATACAGCGTGCTGTACATGTCACAGTGACTTCTCCTCAACACAGCCAGCTCATACACCGTAACTCTGAGCCGGGTTCAGTTGAATAAAGACTCCGCCTTCACCTTCTGTCACCTCTGTATTATACAACGGCCAGCCAGCATCAGCACCAATGGCTCGAGAGATACAAGGTCGATTGAATCGCTTGTATTCGTATTTCTGGTTGTGTTGATGGATGCAGGGAGAAAGGAAGGGCAGAAGGATGTGTAGTTAGATTTATTGGTGTGAAGAGAAAAAAAAAAGAGAGAGAGAGAGAGAGAACGAGAAAGATAGTGGATTCATATCCTCGTGGTGCATCTGCTTTTCACCTGCATGCTCAGACAGTCAGAGGCAGATAACATCTGTCTGCTTGAACTGATTTTCCACTTCGTCTGTTCGTAACTCGGCCTCTGGCTGGACCTGTCTGAATCTATAACGCGGCCTGCAGCGTTATCCGCGTGACACCAGATCCTCATATTCAGCACGCATACATTAGTCACACGTTTCTGTAACTTCTTCAAACATACATCTAAAAGTATAGATATTACATTAGCAGCTAACCGAGACTGAGAATGTGATGTATTTTTTTTGAGATTGCGCACTTAATCTAAATGCTACAGTCGAGAATAGATGCGCGGCCGTGCCTCCGCCAGAAAGATACACAATTGTGTGTTTAATGTACTGTTCCTTTTCAAGGAAATGAGGATTTGTGCTATAGGCGGAAATAAAGCAAGTGTAGCAGCACTGTAAATCTGTAACTATTCTCCTACAGATATGATGTAGAAATTGCTTCAGTCTGTGATCTCTTACTGGATTTTTGTATTAATGTGAGAGACAAGTACTGTATACCACTGTTTGATTTGAGTAATTATTTGCTGATATACAGATATACACTATGTTAGACAGTTCTACCATGGTACTGTACATACTTTAGTACAATGCTATATGCTATAGTATGGCACACGGTTCTACCAAAAACTGTACGCACCAGGTATTATTGTTAATGGTGATATTTTTGTAGTATGGTACCATTCTATGTGAGTATGATTATATAGTACTACCACGATACCCACTGAGCTGCCATTTGTCCCTAACGTGGTACTCTACAAAGTCCTATGGTGCCTACAATGGTAATGCCTGAAGTACTACAGGAATACTATGGTATATTATGGTATGGCGCCACGTGACTCAGTGGTTAGTGGTTAGTCGCCTTGCGCCTCCAGGGTCCAGGTTCGATTCCCACCTCAGGTCTGTGTGCATGGAGTTTGCCCCAAGACAATCCCATAGTCCAAAGACATGCAGAGTAGGCTAATTGGCTTTCCCAAATTGCCCGTAGTGTGTGAATGCACGTGTGCGTGTTGACCGGAGGTCCTACCACAGTTATACCACAGATATTTTGCTCCACTCATCTGTGTTAATCAGGTAAAATTCAACTTCCTAGTTCGACACCCCTTTCTGGCCCTCTTTGTGGTGTCAGGGATCGACTGTGGTTACCCTCCAGGGCTAAACCGCAGGCCTACTGTAGGTCTCAAACAATTTGTAGTTAAGACCAGGGAGGTCTACCTAGGGAAGACAAACAACTACGACTTCAAACATGGCATCAGACAGTGGAACTTCCAGTCCGGACAATGTTCAAAATGCGACTAGAAAAGAGCAAAGACGTGTCCCCAGTAGACCAGCTACCTATGATGCAGTTCAGACAAACCCCCCAGGGCGGCTGACTGCTGATGCCAGCAGTATGAAAGAGAACCGTCTGCGCGCTACCAAACCAATAAAAATTGGCACTTGGAATGTACGTGGTATGGACCTTTGAAAGTTACAAGTCATTAAAAATGTAATGGACCGAACAAAGCACTAGACAACGGTTAACCTTCTTCTAAAATGTCATGTGAGCTGATTCATCACTGGAAAAATCTATCGTGCTGGGAATGGTCAGAAGAACGCGCAGAAGAGATCGTCCAAAACCACACTGCCGTGATACTGTCTTGACCAACACTGTTATGAGAATGAGTGACCTCAAGGAAGCTAAACAAGCACTAACAGTTCGAAAACACTCTGTAGCATTAGCAGCATCACCAGAGTGGAAATATAGAGGCAAATTGTACCAGAAGTGCCTTTAAGAGGAATGCGGTGGCATTTGTGGTTTAGCACGGTCCAGATGGTCTGTCTTGTTGTTCCTTAAATGCAGTACTGTATGTATATTTCAGATTATACCACATCACTACTGAAGTCTTTGCACTGAGCAGAAAATGTTCTTTAATTATGTAATAAAGCAGCTCAGAGTGGTGCAGAGGAAAATATTTGTATTACTGCGCTTGTTCTAATACGTTGTTGTTTCCATGGTAACACCATTCACAGAGAGAGAGAGAGAGAGAGAGAGAGAGATCCCTTATACAGTCAGATCCATACATTTTGGAACAAAGATAATATTTTTTTTGATCATTTGACCTCTGTACACCACTACACTGAATGTGAAATGAAACACTCAAGATGTGAGTTTCAGACAAAGTGTTTGACAAAAGTGTGGAATTTACCATTCAGGAATTTCAGGCATTTTCATATACACAAGCCAATTTTAAGGGCTCATACTGTAAATAATGAAACAAATGGTTGACAAGCAGTTGTATGGCCAGGTGTGGGCTGTTCCCTCGTTAATGCATGACTAATCAAGCAGATAAAAGGCCTGGACATGGATCTGAGTGGATATGAATTTGCATTTGGTAGTTGGTCCAAAGAGGTGTCTATGAAAGTAAATGAGGCGGTCATTTATTTAGGCTGAAAAACTAAATAAACCTATCAGAGAGATACTGTAGCAAAACAGGCCAGTGCAACAGTTTGGAACATTCATTAAAAAAAAAGGAATTAACTGGTGAGTTCAAGAACAGCAAAATGGCCTAGAACACAACTAAAGCAGGGTTCTGTCTGTGGTGAAGAAGAACCCTTCCTCAACATCTATCCAAGTCAAGAACACCCTCGAGGAGGTCGGTGTGCCATTGTCAAGAGACAGCTTTATTCTTTATCCTGTACAGTCAAGAACAGGAAGGCCACATTAGACTTGGACTTCTTTAGACTTAGACCTTTGAAACCAAAATGAACTTGTACCAGAACAGTGTGGAGAAAGAAAGGAACAGCTGAAGATCCAAAGCGTACCAACTCATCTGTCAAACATGGTGGAGGCATGCCAGTGGAAGCAGGTCACTCCTGTTTATTGATGGCCTGACTGCTGATTAAAGGATTCTGAAGTGTGTAGGTGTACTGTATACTCTCTGCTCAGATTCAGTCAAATGCTGCAACACTGATAGGAAGCAGTTTCATATTACAGGTGGATAATGACTCAAAACATACAGTCAAAGCTGCCTAAAGCAAGGAATGTTATGTATAATCCCCCAAAATGCAGGTACGTGTGTATGAATATGGCTGTAATTCCTGAATGGTTAATGCCACACTTTGTCAGACAACTTGAATTAAAGCTGAAAGTCTTGACTCTGCTCAGATTTTTTCTTTGTTTTGATTGGACAAATGGCTAAAAAAAGATCTTTAGTTGTTTTGATTAGACAAATTTCCAAATGGCCAAAAAACAAAACAAAACACATATCTTTGTTTGATAACTGGCTTTTAAAAAAAACGTGTAATTATTAATATGATTGCATAAAGTTTTGTGTGAGGATTTGTTTATGTGGTGTTTTTTTTTTTTTTTAACTCAGTTGTCAGCACTTTGTAACACTTTGTTAAAACTCTCCTTAAAACTTGGAATTCATTTGTGCCTGAGGAAATGCAAGCTTTTCAGACACTTTAGCTGTCACACATTATATTCTATTGACTATACCACTGTATATACAAAGAGAAATAAGTTTTTTTTTTGTTTGTTTAATCATAATTCATTTTTTACATTAAATGAAAAAAGATGCTCAAAAAGCCCCAGTCTTTGTGTGAAGGTGTGTTTGTCATGTGATTAGGACTTTTTATCATCTTAAGCAGGATAATACTGTGGACTTATTGTGGACTGGTGATGACCTTTAGAAAACCTTAAGTACACCTTTCCAGGAATAGTAATTAGTTCCTTGAAAGGTCTTAGCACTTGATCAGAGCAGGCTTGCTACCTGTGTGTAATATCAGTAATGTCCTGTGTTCCACTCTTGGAGACATCAACACTCCAGGTTATGTTTTGCCTAAGGTCTTCTGGCCTGCACTTACAGAAAATGGATTATATGGTAAAGCAGGCCAAGTTCTCACTAAACATTGGATTACAGATGTCGACTTTTTTTAATGGGGGGATTTCCCCCTGATTTTCTCCTCAATTTAGTCGTGTCCAATTCTTCCCCGTCACTAAGCTACTACCACCTCCACTCAGTCGAGAGCCGAAGACTATCACGCGTTTCCTCCAAACCACGTGTCGCCAGCCGACTGCATCTTTTCGATGTTAGGGGCGGCATAACACTCGGAGGACAGCGCTATCCGCTCCTTCTGCTTGCGCGAGCTCACAGACGCCCCTGATTGGCTGTAGACCCGTGATTAATGTTTCAGCACTAAGTACCTCTCATCCCTCCCCTTTGAGAGAGCTCGGCCAATCAGCTCTCTCTAGACCTCTGGCTGCGAGAGGTTACAGCATCACCCGGGAATCGAACTCTCAATCTCGGAATGATAGGGCGAGTGCTTTTCCACTGCGCCACTCAGAGGCCCAGCATCATTTTTTGACACTAACCTTACACTAACATACAGTCTGACATTACTTTCCATGAACTGCATTAATTATTTACAAGAATTGCGTATTAAAGAAGCAGTTTGTGTAATTCTAGAGCCCTCTGGTGCCTGTAAGGTGCATTGCAATCACACGACAAATTACATCACACAACATGATAAAATTATGAGTGTGTTTTAAGAATTTTAAGAATAAGATGCAGTAACTGGATAACTCTGATTCCACTGGGGTGGAGCCTATTTCTGGGCCAGAAATCTAAAAAAAAAAGCAAGGTTCACAAGGTTCTCAGTGACCACATATTTCAGTTGCTGTTAGTCTTCCAGCTGCTCCCATCGTGGGGTCGCCACAGCGAATCTCCTTCCTCCTTCATATCATTTTCCTCCTCCTACATTCTTTCCTTTTCATATTCCTCCTCCTCCTCCATCTTCTTCATATCTCCTCTCCTCCTGCATTTTCTTCATCTCCTTCTCCTTCTTCCTCCTTCATCTCATCCTCCTCTTCCTCCTCCTTTCTGTTTTTTGGATTTCTAAGCAATATTTTTCCACTTTTAACACCATCAAGACATCTCAAACTTTTGCAGAGCTTTGACGGTGATTATACAGAATATAAGTTTTGTTCATAAACATTTGGTTGGGTTATAATCAAAGTTGCGTGCTATATTTCCCTCCTGTCCCTATCACACACCACAGCTTGACCTACTCTTTAAAATCTCTGAAAGCCAAAAGCCCACGTAGGAGGTGCTAATTTTCCCGAGGTCACACTGCCATCTAGTGGTAAAGTTGAAGAATACTACAATTTAATTTCATCCTGTCGTAAATGAGTTTTGAATAATTTCCCACAGTCATTAAAGACATCACAACATGAGTGTTGTGACATAAATATTGATCAGTAATGATCTAAATAAGTTCCTATGTGAAGTAAATATGAGAATTGTGTTGTGCCTTTCACTGTGTATTTGAAATGTATCGACACATGGCTGTGTTTGTCCCCGCTCAGAGTGTCGCACAGCTTTGCCTGCGGACATTGTCTTCTTGGTGGACGAGTCGTGGTCAGTGGGTCCTTCCAGCTTCAGTCAGATTAAAGAGTTCATCGCTGAAATCATTCACTCCTTCCAGAGCAGCGTGATCGGACCTGAGGGAGTCCGCTTTGGAGTCACCTTATACGCAGATATTCCACGGTATAGTAGATCACGCCATCATGTTCTCAGCTCAGCAGCGGGCATGAGACACTGGGTTCAATCTCTGGCATATTCAGCAACAGTTTAAATATCCAGTATTCCACGGGTAGTGCTCTGGGACTCTGGGTTTAGAAGGTCATGGGGTCAATCCCTATTCCAACCAGGCTGATCTTGAGCAAGGCCCTGAACCCTGTCTGCTACATCAGTGCCACGTCATGGCTTCCTGACCAGCTGGTTTATGTGAAGGAATGATTTTCACTGATTTACTGTATACTGTATGTGATGAATAAATTCTTACGAATTTGTTAAACTGTTTTGGCTCCACTGACTGCTGAAGGTCATTTCATTCAAATGCCACTTTTTATCCTGATAAACTCTTCTACCCATGAAATGGCTCAGGATCGAAGGATTTGATATTCCATTGAGGTAGCTTTTTAAAAAAAAAAATTATTATTGCATTCAAAACATTGCCTCCAAGGCTTTTCATAGTTGAGTAGGGGGGAAAAAATCCATAGTCAGCCAATTTGAAATCCTTTAGTCTGGATTTAATAAGGAAAAATGTGTTTAGAATTTGTAACAAACGGTTCTTGGGGACTGAAGAAAAGGAAGGTAACAGATCAGATGGATAATGGACAAGTCGTGTATAAACATTTATTATTATTATTACAATGAAAGCTCAATTTTAAAGCTGAAACAACCACGATCTCGGACAATTCTGCAGGTGGATTATAAGCAGAAGAAGCTTATTTTTGTCACATGTACACTACAGCACAGTGAACCTACTGTACATTTATGGAATTTAGCAGACCTCCTTCTTCAGAGCAACTTACATTTTTAGCTTATTATACATTGAGGGTTAAAGTTCATGTTCAAACACCCCACAGTGGCAACATAATGTTTATGAGGTTTGAACCGGAGACCTTCAGCACTGTAGGCCAATGCTTTAACCACTGAGCTACCCCTCAGCCTCCTTTTTTTTCCCCACATATTCCAGCTTGTTAGAAAGCTGAAGTCAGAGCTCAGGGTCAGTCGTGGTACAGTGCTGCTGGAGCATGGAGAGTTACGGGCCTTGCTCAAGGGCCCGGCAGCTTGACAGTCCTAGTGCTTGAACCTTCAACCTTCTGATTAGTAACCCAGAGACATAACAGTTCACTGTGTGGGATATTTTACAAGCAAGAAAGCACAACACTGCTTGTTTAGCTTCAGATTTTATTGAATGGTTATTGTAAAATCACAAGTTAAGACGTTAACTTAAAGTTAAAAAGTTTAAGGGGTATGAATACTTTTGCAAGGCACTGTATGTACCTGTACTTGAGTGTAAAATAGCCTAAAAATGTTGACCGGAAGTCCTACTTCTGTAGCAAAATGGGAATAAATCCACTTGGCCTCCACGGTCCGTCGATGGGCTACACAGGTTCATGGAGAGATAAATTAACCATGGTTTATTCTAATTTTCATGATATGAGTGTACAGCATTCTTTACATTAGCGAAAGAAAAACATGATCGTTATTATTGTTGAATTTTATACCCTCAATGGACTGACCAATAAAATAAGTGTAGACAGGGTTAATGTTACGCTTGTTAAGGTTGATTTGTGTTTCAGATAAAGTAATAAACAGGAAACGTGTTGATGTATTTCTGCTACCAGGATGCGCATCGCTCTGACAGACTACTCCACCATGGAGGAGATATTAAACGCGGTGGAGGAGCTGCCGTATGAAGGAGGAGGCAGTCGCACGGGTGTGGCCCTGGAGTTCCTTGTGGAGTCCGTCTTTAGCCCATCAATCGTCCGGGAAAACACTCCAAAGGTGTGATGATAGATCAAAAAAATACATTTTATTAACTCTAATGTACTAAGAGACGGGATAGCTAACCTACTGGAGTAATCACTTTTAACATTAAAATGACCAGAGAAGAAGAACTCTTGTATTTGATCACTTTTTTTCGCCCCCCTCCATGTATTCTGTAGCCCGGGAGCCGACATGCACCCAGCACATGAGGTGTTATGTTAATATAATAGCTGTAATGTTAGGACAGCGCCGCATCGAAACGAGGACTTCATTAGGATTTCAGAGCGCGTACAGCTGCTTGTCCTGCAGAGACGAGCACCTGATGTGCAAATGAGGCAGCAGGCAAAGGAGAGCTTTGCTGTAATTAACTGCAGAGTTATCGACTTTTATTTAAAATCAGCTCACACACACACTCACACTCACACACACGTGCACGCTGAGGCATAATGCTGTTTAGTGAATGCTGATGAACTCGACCCTGTGCTTCAGGTAAACTTTATAAACAAAAAGTAGCTGCACTAGTGTAATGACAAATAATCATTTCTGTCTGAGGCCGCTCTGATTTGCTGAGCTTGTTATGGATTAAATTAGATGATCTCTAAGTCTGTACTAAATACTCCTATGTTAGAGCTTCACATTAAGGACTGAATAACCTTAGTCACTGTGTTAGGTGAAGATTAAACATGTTGATGTGCTGTCATTAGTTAGCATGTTCTCCACATGCTTGGTGGGTGTCCTCATGGTACTCCGTTTTTCCAAAGACATGCAGATTAGGATAATTGGCGTCCCCAAATTGCCAGTAGTGTGTGAATGAGCGTGAGAATGCTGAATGGAGGTCTGACCATGGTTGTACAAAATGGGAATAAATCCAAAAGGCACCATTGGCCTCCACGGTCCCTAGTTGGACTACAGAGGTTCCTAGATGGTTGGATGGATGGATGGATGACCATACTAGCTGTACTGGGACAGGGGTAGATCAGTGGTTAAGACGCTGGACTACTGATCGGAAAACCATCACCAAGATGTCGCTGATGGGACATTAAGCAAGGCCCTTAACCTTCAACTACTCAGAAGTAGTTCATGATAAGGGTGTGTGCCAAATGCCTTCAATGTAATGTTAATAATCAGCCAAATGTCTCGAATTCTCAGGAAATAAATATTGGTTCTTGAGTATGATTTACGTATTACTTAAAGACTTGAACATACAGCCAGGCTCATACATTTTGGAACAAAGATAACTTTTTTTGCCATTTGGCCCCTGTGGACCACCACGTTAAATGTGAAATGAAACACTCAAGATGTGAATGAAGTCAAGACTTTCAGCTTC
The DNA here is from genome assembly GCA_030068275.1 of Clarias platycephalus. NCBI lineage: Eukaryota > Metazoa > Chordata > Actinopteri > Siluriformes > Clariidae > Clarias > Clarias platycephalus. The sequence continues at coordinate 3,763,608 of JAQQZT010000004.1, read as the reverse complement.
AATTCAAGTGGTTTAACCAAAATTTGGCATTAACCATCCAGGAAGTACAGGCACTTTCAAACACACCATTTATGAATTTTTGGGGTTCATAAAAAAATGGAACAAACGCCTGACAAACATTTTCATTGCCAGTTATGGTCAGGTGCGGCCTGTTCCCTGATTACTCCGTGACTAATCCAGCAGATAAAAGGCCTGGACATGGATCTGAGTGTTACATTTGCATCTGGCAGCTGTTTACTCGAACTACCAACATGAGATCCAAAGAGGTGTCTGTGCAAGTGAATGAAGCCATCATTAGGCTGAAAAAAACTTTTAAAAATCCATTAGAGAGATATCAAAAACAAAGGGAGTGGCCAGCACAACATTCTTCAAAAGAAAGAGTTAACTGGCAAGTTCAGCAACAGCAAAGGGCCTGGAAGACCCCATAAGATAACTAAAGTAGATGACCACAGAATCCTGTCCATGTGCCCAAAATTAACTTGTACCAGAAAAATGGAGAAATAAAGGAACAGCTTGTGATCCAGATCATCATGAATTCTGAAGTATACTGTATAGGGCTATAAAACTAACATGATGCCACTTCATATTGATGATGGATAGTAAAACATATTAAAAACATACAGTGAAAGCTACTCAATGCAAAGAAATGGTCAAAGAAATGGTTCTTTACTGGCCAAGTCAATTCAGTCATGCTTTTCACTTACAGTACTGAAGACAAGACTAAAGGCAGAAAGATCCTCAAATAAGCAACCGCTGAAGACAGGTGCAGTAAAGCCCTGGCAAAGCATCTCAAGGGAGGAAACTCAGCATTTTGTCATGTCCATTTTCATCCAAGTATTACGAACAATCCTTGTGTTCGTAATTATGCTAGTTTGATCCATTATTTATGACCCCAATATGGTGGGTGTGAATAAAAATGGCTGTACTTCCTGAATTGGTATTGCTACACTTTCGACTTCATTTCAAATTGAGTGTTGTGGCCAAATGGCAAAATGGAAGGTCTAGTGTCAAAAAAAATATATTTGTTCCAAAATATATGGACCTTATTGTAGTTTAATGCAGGCACCTAAATGCTTTATTATTCTATCGAATTTGCCCTGACAATATTATTATTATTATTATTATCATTATTATTATTATAACAATTACTAAAGTTATATTAATGATAAAGTACTTTAGTTTGTTAATGCAATAGACAATGCTAATTACATAAGCCTATTATACTTTTTGAGGATCTTCTTGATGTATTTTACTGTTTACCGAATAATCAGTTAAGAAATTTTAGGATTTAACTAATTAAAAATGTATTAATGCATAGAATGTGTAATGTTTGTTTTGCACCATATTTCTCTGTAGCTGACATTGCTATTAACTTGGATACCACAAGAGCCCACTTGCAGTTTATGCGATATCCTTTTTCAGCCTGATTTTAGAATAAGGACAGAGCCTTACTTAACTAATGTGTTGGGACTGTGTCTCTAGACCTGTTTAAATAAGACTAACAGATTACTGATTAATCGATTATTGATTAACATTCAACTAAGTCATGAAAAGTGTAGTAATTTTGCATCTCCTAGTTCTCAGTTGAAAACCACACCCCAAAGAAACCTATCCCTGTCTGATTTCAGATTGCGGTGCTCATCACTAACGGCAGATCAGATGACGCGATCGACGGCCCGGTCAAAACAATAGCGGAGAGTGGCATCTCTCTTTTCGCAGTAGGTAAGCAACATCCTGTACACCGCGCCTTCCTGTCGTGCAAATTAGTCATTAGACCCGTCAACATACTGTACTGTCTATCAGCAAATAAGGAGGAGTTGCTGCAGCGTGCAGCATTTGTCAGCGGTTAGCTCCTTTACTCTTGGCTCAATCTCGGTGCCCAGAGCGCAGAAATAATTACAGCTCATTAGAGAGCGGCCGGCTAATTGCAGCGATTTCTCATCAGTCGTGTCTCCTTTTTCTTCTCTGATGTTCTGACACACAGTCTCAGTAATCAGTCAGCCCCGGAGAGGCGTGAATAAATCATCTTGGCTCTGTACACCAACATCAGAGCACCACACATCCACACAGTGTCGCAAACTTTCTAATGCGTGAAACTAATGCGTGCTGGAAAAGTCAGTCGAAGTTGCTGTTGGATGTTTGGAATATGGACAGAGGTACATTTGAGTATTTATTTGAGTTTTATTAGATTATGATTTTATTTTGTGTCTGTTTCTCAGGTGTAAGGAACGCTGATCCGGAGGAGTTGAAGAGGATAGTGAGCGAGCCTCACGAGGAGCACCTGATGCTCAGCCTTGATTCGTCCTATCTAGAGAACCTTCTGCCCAAAATCTCCCGCCGAGTGTGTTTCACCGCCTCCGAACCTCCTCGACCTGTTAAACACACACGTCCCGGTGAGACACGCAGCACGAACACGAACACGCTCACAAGAGGAAACACAGCCTGAACGTGGCTTCACTCGAGTAGAAATGAATCTCACACCATCTGTCAGCCTGAGTTTAAACTCTTCTCACTCTATCTGTCTCTCTTTCTCTCTCTCTCTCTCTGTATCACTCTGATCACGCTTTCTCTCTCTCTGTGTGATAGTGATGGAGAAGGTGGTCGGCCCCAGGGACCTGCAGGTCAGCGAGTTGAGCTACAACTCTCTACAGCTCTCCTGGAGTCAGGCTACTGGGGACGTGACAGGTTACAGGCTGCTGATCGCTCCCGTGTCTCCAAAGGGCCATCTGCTCCCGATAAAACCCCGACAGGTGAGAGCTACACGCCAACAGAGCCACACACACACACAAGGGGGAAAAATGTTACAGCAACATAATGGGGAAATAAGATAAAAGAAAATGTGTTAATAAGGTTAATAAGTAATTTCAGTTTAAAATTAGCAGCACAAATGTAGATTCATAAGAGGCCTAATGTTATTGTTCATAGAATGCTTGCTTTTAATGAAAATTATACTTTAAAACATGACATTCCTAAATTGTTATCAGTCGCTCTAGTTATCTCATGGGTTTATCTTGTCGAGAAATTTTAAGCCTAAACTTGAACGTCTTACTCCATTGCACATTTAATTTTCAAGTACGACCTAAACACATAAGCGTGCACCCTAAACCTGATCCCTGTACCTCAGATTGATTTGAAGGGCGATGTTGGAAATACCAAAGTAACCGGGTTGACCCCAAAGACCGAGTACTCTCTCACTGTCTACGCCGTCTACCCGGGACTCATAGGAGAATCCTCGTCTGTAAACGCCGAGACGAGTAAGTATCAATGGATCACAAAATCACAAATAAAACACTTTCAGCACATATAAGTGCGGTTACATGTGCAGTTATTGTCTGCTTATTTGAATTGAATGTTAGTCTAAAGCTGAGTGAGGTCACATGTCGGAATACTTGTCAACTTTGCTGCTTTAATCAGAAAAGGAACATGACTTCAGGAACATGTAGATTCTTTTTCTTCTCTTCTCTTCTCTTCTTTTGGCTTCTCCCATTAGGGGATGTCACAGCGGACCACTTGTCTTCATCTAACACTGGCAGCCACATCTTCCTTCGTTCCTCCGACCTCCTGCATGTCCTCCCTCACTCTTTTCTGGCCATCCTCTCCAAATCCAGCCTCCATCTCTAACATGTCCTCCCTCACCCCTTCCCTGCACATGTCCAAACCATCTTAATCTGGCCTCTCTAAGCTTGTCCCTAAACTGTCCAACCTGTGTTGTCCCTCTACCATATTCATTCTTAATCTTGTGCATTATTGTCCCTCCCAAAGCAAATCGCAGCGTCTTCAGCTTTTGCCACTTGCTTCCTATCTCGAGAGTAGATTACAGTATGTTGCGAAATATAACAGGAGTGAAAAACTTTCATGACAAATATAAACAATTATGAGTTACTTTACTGTAGAAAAGTAGACAGTATGGTAGTAATGCACAACCAATACATTTGTAAAGAAAGAAAGAATCCTCAGGGATGTGCTCTTATAGGAAAAGAATCAGTATTATACAACAGTTAGTTCTGATTGCATAAGCTGATTGAGTTAGAAGCCTTCCACAAGTGGTACTGTAATAATACAGCACTGGGACATTTCACTATATCTACTGTATCACTCCGCTGTACTGGAAAGAGGAGAGAGCAGCTGCCTGCCAAAACCTCCAGCACCTGATAAAGTGATGTCATCTTAAACAACACTTTGTCTCCTTAGTAATTGCTTCTAATCCATTGCGAATTGCCTCAGAACCTTTTGCATGAGCCTCCGAATCGTGCATGTTGTTCTGTTCACGGCTAAAGTGAGCTACAAAGCTAACTAGCTTGTAACACAAGGCTGAATCCCCAATCCCTCTCTAACTCCTGGTCAAGGGCACTACTAGGAAAAAGGATTATTGTACACACTAGATTTTCGTTTACTGCTATTCGGGATTTAATCCCAAAACCCAAAAAACTAGCTAATATTCTAAAATGCAATAAGCAATACCCAGAGGGACCCAGGACATGCTTTAAATCTTGCAAGTTTCTCAGGACTGTCCACCACCTGCATGGTTTCTTCTCCTTTCCTTTTGGCTACATAGTAATGATTTAAAACTATTTTCACCCCCCTGTTAATAACACTAACTGTCACTCGCTAACTGACAGTCGCCAGCTTCACCTGTCGCAGTTAGTTATTTCCACCAGATGCAGAAACATTTCATGGTTTCATGGTTAATTACCTGGTTAAATAAATAAACAAATTATAATCCTTTGATAATAAATGGCGTTTGTGAAACCGTTGTATAAAAGCAATATCACACACGTCATGACGGTACTGATTATCAGCATGGCTGTGCAATCTTCAGTACCCGTGCTACACTCACTCGTGCCTACAACTGCATCACAGTCGTGCTGATAATCAGCGCAACAGCACAACCTCTCATGCTTAAGTACAGTATGATGCGTCCTGACATGAATCGCCTGTGTGAAGTTGAATACTTTCCTATAACACAGCATGTCTTTGGGTTTTATTCCTCTTAAGCCACAACAATATTCCAAGGTTTTGCTATACATTGTGCTTTTTAACCATTTATATGTACTACATGTACTGTATATATACTACTTGTGAAATGTCCAAAAATCAAGTCTCACTCAAAAAACAAACAAACAAAAAAACAGTGACATTGGAGACTCTTTCCATAAATGCTGAATAAACTTCTCCTTACTTCTCCACCATATCAAGGCTTGGAAATGTTTTAGTTTTCTCTTTGTTAAATAACACATTGTTTTAAAATCTTTTTTTTTTAATTATTATTATCATTAGGATTGGATTATGAGGATGAACTTGACATCTGCAAATAAGTGCATTATGATGACTGTGTGATTATCTTATAGGATGAAGTAATGTACAAAACTCCAGCATTCACATGCTCTGCTCGTTTACTGCAGGTCCTGTTCCACCTGTAGCAAACTTCCGTGTGATTGAGGAGGGCCTGTTCTCTCTGCGCACGGCCTGGACGTCCCCACTTGGCCACGTGGACACGTACAGAATCTTCATCCCGAGATGTGAGCCACGGACATTTAAATCGCTTTTGATGTTTGAGAACGATTCCAGTTTCACTGTATAACTATAGATAACGTGCGTATCAATACTATAACGATGTTTGAAATCAGATCTAAACCTTTCTCTGTTTTTATTATTCCAGCCGACAGACCCGGGATGATCTATGAGCAGATGCTGCAGGGCGATGCCTCCTCTCATGTGATTGATAGCTTGGAGGAGGATAAGATATACACAGTTAGCATCTACGCCATATACCCAGAGGGACCCAGTGAGCCTGTTTCCGTCATCGGGAGAACATGTATAAAATTATGATTATTATTTCTTTGTCTTGACTTTCTGCCCGTTCCCGTGTTATCTGATAACTTTTTAAAAAAAATGTCATGACCCAACCTAACATACCTGTAATTAATGCCTTGATTCATGTCATTACTTCATAATTCATACCTTTTATAAATCATACATTTAAGGCTGTTTTTATCCGCATATCAGCTGTAAATAACCTTTATAGTCACACCAGTGTTATGCTGCAATCCACTGTACTCTTGGGGGTTTTCCCAAATCGAGATTTAATCTACTAAATGCTTTCCAGTGCTCCGCCTCGGATAAAACATGGACGCCCAGAGAGAGGAAAGACATATTTGTGTGGGTAGTCTGTGAATCTGATAAACAAACAAAGAAGATCTGCATGAGCTCTTTCAGCGAGATTGGTGATATGAAACATCGTATAAATATAAGTAACATCAAGTCCAGATTCACTGTCTGACCCGATCTGCCAAAAAAATCCAGTGCAGCACAAATTAAAGACAAAGTCAATGTTGGCCACTAATAAACGGCACCCAAAAAATTAAAACTCCATTTATTTCTTTATATATTCTTCTGCTACACTAATGCACTTATCACAGAGTTTTACTAGTGCTTAGGCACCAACAGGGTAGAAAGTTTTCTCAGACTACCTGCTCCACTTCATGTCTGAAACACTGGCCCCCCAAGAACTCCTTTAATGTGGAAATGGTTTAAAGTGAGGTCCGCACTGTACAGGGGATGTGGCAATAACTCCCAGCCAAGTTTCTGTAGCGCGCAAGTGGTCTTGGTGAACGATTTCCTTGGTGACTCTACAGACAGATGAGTCTCTTTCTTCCGCAAGTTATCCGTCGGTTTTCAAGGATCAGGCGTTCCACTCGCTGAACGTTCTCTGCTGTGGGCTCCGAGCCATCTCTGCCACCGGGATCGTCATTCACAGATGTTTTACTGTAGCTTAGAGTCTCATCACCGTACTGTCCTTGAGGTCTTCTATAAATGTCAATGGATTTTACGCATTCATTCACCAGAAATTACACTGATCATAGAACGTTCTATTATTTCAGATATCAAAATTATATTAGACCTAAAATATTAGTAACGTTTTAGTCCAATCTTTTTTAGTTCTGCTTTTACTTCATGCCTTTTCACTTCAGCCTGGATTTTGATTAATAATACCATCATACCATCTACCATCTAGTTTCCCCCTCTTGGAATGAAGTAAATGTAGTTGTATCACATAAAGATGTCTGCTCATTCACCACTAGATGACGCTATAGTTGTGGCTATATTTAATCACAGACCTCCTCATTCTCCGGTGTGTATAAAGTAACTCCTTGCTATACACTTATCATCATTTCAGTTCTGCTGCCAGGCTAATCAGACTGGCGCTGCACAAACAGGCTATTTAAAATAAAAATAAGTGTAACCTTATCCTAATGTGTCAATGGTGTGGTTTCTAAATAGTCACTTAAACTCAAAACTCCTTAACAAGTCATTAGGTTGTCTTCCCAAACACGAGACATTACTAATTGCTCAGTGAATGCACCATAAAGAAACTGAAAAGCCTCGGAGACATCTGGGGTGGTAACATTTTCTTGGTCTTTAATGCGTATGTCTCCAAGTTATCACGGCTCTGATGTCATCCTGCAGTTCTTTCTGTGTCCACGAGAGTGTAAAAGAACAAATATCAATACATTTACAAACCGTATTTGATTTTATACATCAGAATTGCATGTCTAGGTAAAAAAAAAAAAAAGGGAATTTTCAGATAGGATCATATAACACCATTTTTCATAACACTTAATGCTTCTTATCTCCTGATCATGCTTTTTTTTTTTTTTTTTTTGTAAATATGCTACACATTTATATTTGTGTCAGATAAAAAGAAACACATTTGCTAAATACAGTCCTTTTATGTCTGTAGGTTCTGTTACTTTTTTTAATTCAAATCTTTCAACGATCTTTAACTGTCATTCAGATGAAACTTGGCCGATTTAGATTTTACATTAAAAGACATAAACCTGAAAAAGTGTATTATTCTAAAATGCAAAATTGTTAAGATATTGCAACATTAATTTGACATGGTTACGGACACTACAGATCTTTAACAAAGCCAACAGTTTTTATAGGTCATATGTTTCTAAAAGCTTACACCAATTTTAGTATCAGTATTCATAAAGAAATATGAATAATTAGATTTTTAAATGATACTGGCCACTTTTGGGGCACATATAAACTCATCTCTCTAAAACGGTTGTAGTTAGCAACTTGAAATTTTTAGAGAAGCACGATTTGTCACTTCCGTGTTGTATAAACTTCAGAAATAGCTTCTTTGCTGTGTTTTGGCAGAGAGCAAGAAAGCACTAAAACGATTACACCTTACCGTTGTGCTCATGAACATGACCCGGACGAAACTGAGAAACTCAAACTTCCTCAAATTTGCTAACCTTTAATAATTTATTAGAGGTCAAGCAGTAAAAGCTGACTCACCCTGGTCTATAGGGATTTTTGTTTGTTTGTTTAATGTCTTAACAATTAGCAGTAATGACTCTGTGATGTGTTACAGTGAAGCTGATCCCTGTTCCGCAGCTGTTGGTAGAGAACGCCACCACGGACACGGTGCAGGCTCGCTGGCTCTCGGTGAGAGGAGCGTCTGGCTTCAGGCTCACCTGGGCATCCTCAGGTACTCACAAGGTCTTTCTGGATGGTTTGTCAAAGCACCAGAACGCCGGTCCTCGCATCTACCTCTGGAGAGATTAATAGCACCGAGCATCTTCTTTTCACATCTGCAAGAATGTCTGTCTCTTTAACAGAGCTTACATTTTGAGACTAAGATGACTGGAATGGTCGTGCAAACATTCATGCTATTTCTATGTATCTGACAGAGTCATATCCTTCTTGCAACGACAAGCTGGTTTTGAACTAAAATGTCTTTTATTTTTACAGTTCATTATCATTAAGCTTTACAAAGCACTTCAAAGCATTAATAATCAGAGGGTATCAGAGTTATTTCCATAGACGAAACTTTTTTAGATTAGATTCAACTTCACTGTCATAGTGCAAGGTACAAAGCACAAAGCCGAAGAAATGCAGTTCTAAATGCATTTATTTTCCACATTGTAGAACTGGGGATTTCAAAACTGTGAAATAAAACATATGACATTAGGGAATTAAACAACATCAACAGACACGATGATCTGCTGTTCTGGAAGAGATCTTGCAAGAACAGTATTGTGTCGAGTGCATTTGCAAAACCCATCAAACACCATGATGAAACTGGCTCTCATGAAGACCTTCCCAGGAACGCAAGACCAACACTTACCTCTGATGCAGAGGAGAAGTTCATCTGTTTTTCCAAAGAAAAACACATTTTCATGCAATTCACAAACAATTTTATCCATTTCACAAACCATTAAAGTTAGCTGGCCCAGTTGTCCTGCGGCCCATGGTATTCCTGATGGCTAGTCTGTCTATGTTCTTCATCTTAACTTTGGTCAACTTTTAAGAAGGCTTTATCTTTGTAAGTGTGAAACCTCAGCCGAGCTTGAAGATGTGGATTTTGGAGCAGGGGATTCTTTCTTCAATGGCTGCCTTTCAGTCCACGGAGAAGTAAAACTAGCTTGACTGTAAACAGTTCCACTGGTGTTCCAGCAGTTTGCTTGTTTCTGACCATCCAAAACCAATTTGCTCTCAAATAAAGGTAACGGTTTGGGTCTTTCTTTTAGATCTTATAGTAATACTTGTAAACGTGGCTGTTTTGTTTCTTTGTGTGTGCTTCCAGATGGCCACATTGAGAGTGTCAACCTTGCTGGGAACTATAAGTTCTACATGGTGCAGGGTCTCCACTCTGGAACGGAGTACACTGTCAGCATCAACCCTGTGTTTGTGGATGTAGAAGGACCGGTGACATCCACCAAGGTCAAGACATGTGAGGAACTAAACACTAGAAATACTCACTCACTCACTGTACTGTCTATACCACTAAATCCTGTATACAGGGTCACGGGGGGCCTGGAGACTATCCCAGGAGACTTGGGGCACAAGGTTGGGTTTATCCTGGACAGGGTGCCAATCCATAACAGGGCACACACACTCATTCACACACACTACAGGCAATTTGGGAACGCCAGTTCGCCTAATCTGCATGTTTTTGGACTGTGGGAGGAAACCAGAGTACCCGGAAGAAACCTACCAAGCACTGGGAGAACATGCAAATTTCATGCACACAGACCCCGAGGCAGGAATTGAACCAGGACCGTGGAGGTTCAAGGCGACACTAAGCCGCCGTGCCGTCTAGACGCTAAAATTATTTCACTTCAAAAATATGTTGAGTCAGGAATCAGGACAGCTTGATGATTTGATTCTGAGGTTGTATGCTTTGGGTTCTCCATAAGTTCTCCGGTTTCCTCCTACCTCCATGTAGGTAGACAGTAGATTGCCTCAAGGTGTGTATTGCTTCACATTTCACATCTAGCTTCCCTGGGATAGACCCACTTGACCAGTGCTTACTGAAGATGAATGATTCATTAAAGTTATCTGAGTTACACAATGTGTGTGTGTGTGTGTGTGTGTGTCAGTGGAAAGCAGCGCTGTACAGACTCTTAAGGCCACCGTGGTGAGCACCAACAGCGCTTTGACTTCATGGAACGCTGTCGTGGGAGCCACAGGATACAGGTTGGCCTGGGGTCCCACTGCAGGTAACACGCAAACACTTCAAACAACAGTACCATCTCTTCATCTTTACCTCTTTCATCGTGCTACTGTTTCTTCTTCTCGACTGATCTCTTTGCGACTGGGTAAGTTTAGTGACTCATGCTGTCATTGTACTAAAAACTTCGCATACAGTATGCGCCTACACATGAACGTATGCATGCGTACTGATAATGTAGGGACCGGAAACTGGATGACACCTCGAATTCCTCTCTGAGCGCCGAGGCTTTGAAAGAGGCTGATGGAAAACGAGTTGGGCTGCACATGAAACGAGCAACTTGCGGACTCGTAAAGGCGTAATGAAGGGAAGCGAGATGACTCACAGCACCGGGGCTGACACAGGGATGAGTTTAAATCACAGACGAGAGAAGACGTGGAATTTGAAAAGGAAAGTGGAGGAGAGACGATGAAAGATTAGAGACGGGGTTCTTGTGACACCCCTTTTTTTTTTTTTTTTTTTTTTAATGACCATGATTAAATACCAGTATGCCTTAATCTGAAGATCTCTCTATCTCACACTCTTTCTATCTCTTTTAGCTTATTTCTTCTATTTAAGTGGAAGTGATTATGTGTGTGTGTTACAGAATTTACTGGAAGAGATCGACCCAGGCAGATGGCTCTGAATAAAAGCATTACAGAGTATTTACTGAAAAATCTGGTCCATGACACCGAGTATGTGATTTCCCTCTATGTCCTGTTTGGCTCCGTGGTGGGACCGGGCATCACCGCTACTTTCAGGACGTGTAAGTTTACACTATATACGGTATATATATATATATATATATCAGTGAGCAATACTTTTAAACATAAGCACAAGGTGCCATGACGTGCGACACTAAGATATTCACAAAGGTGCAAAGAAGCCACTTCAGTCGTACCAGGGTATTTACAAACCGGATTCCAAAAAAGTTGGGACACTAAACAAATTGTGAATAAAAACTGAATGCAATGATGTGGAGA
>JAQQZT010000004.1:3738057-3752021 GCA_030068275.1 Clarias platycephalus | reverse complement strand
ATCTCCACATCATTGCATTCAGTTTTTATTCACAATTTGTTTAGTGTCCCAACTTTTTTGGAATCCGGTATGTAGTACAGTAGGTACTGTATGGGTATGATTCTAATCACTTTCATTGAGCTGATACTGTGCTCGGCTGTGGCGTCTCCAAGCTCTCTGTTAAGACGATTGTTCTTATCAGCACCCGACAGCAACCAACAGAAAAACAGATAAATAACTTTTCCAAAACACCTTAAAACACTTAAGGTGTGCTAATGCACATCGTTTTGACATTAATTCAGTTTTAATAGGAGCATACAGTGCAAAAGTTTGTATACCTTACATAAAAACAAATAATTTGTTATGTTTTGTTAGTGGTTGGGAAACAGTATTTGTGGACACTTTTGCAACTTTGGAATCCTCCAGAGCTCAGAATAACGGGCAGGACGACATGCAGTGGTGGCAGAATTGCAATTTATTATCGTTTCAAACCTTTTCACTGAAGATACCGCTGCCTGTCGTGACCATGATGGATGTGCAGCTCTTTAGGCTTTTATTTTAACACTCTGTTCATCTGATCAACAGCAAACATAGTCAGTAGCCTATGCATGCCTGGGATCCAGTGCCGGTTACAGAGATTTTCTTTTGCTGCTTGATTTTTCAGCGAAGGGTTTCCCATTAATGTGTTGGTCGTCATCGTTTACTTTCTACTGCAAACATATGCAGCAAAATCCACCTTTATTTAACATTTTCATATATAGAATCCATACATAAACACTCACACACTCACACAGCGTCTATACCACTTTATTCTGTATCAAACCCGGGAATAAAACCCGGACCCTGGAGGTGCAAGTGCTAACCACTAAGCGGTATAAGCACTGTACGGTGTTAATTCAATCCTCTGATTGAGAATTTTGCAGTTTGCACCCAAACATACACTGATCATCCATACCTTTACAATGCTAAACATTATTCTGAGTATTGGGGCTCCCATTGTGCTGTCAGCTCTGGACCCTTAGGGCATGACTCCACAAGACCTCTGGTGGTGTGCTGTGGTGTCTGGCACTTGGACGCTGGCAGCAGATCTTTTGGGTGCTGTGAGTTGCGGTATGGGGCCCCTGTGGGTCGGATCTGTTTGTCGATTGCATCCATCGGTGCTCGATTGGATTGGGATCAGGGGGGTTCGGAGGCTGTGTCAGTGGCCTTGGGGTCTTTGCCTGCTGGGCCGTGTGAGCAGTGGGCAGTGGTGCACTGGGTGTTTTGGTGCTTTTCTATCACAGCCAGCATTGACTTTTTAAAAATTATTTTTTAAATTTGTGCTGGACGGCCTGAACTTTGGTCCCTGAAGGCATAGATGAGCCTTTGGTGCCCATGATCCCATCACCAGTTTCCTGGTATATACCTGATAATCAACTTTGTGTTAACATTATGGCTGATCAGTGCACACCCAAATATGCACAGTACATGCTCCCTGACAGTTACAGTGCCATTCTGTCCTGAACATAAGGTCAGATATTCAGCACATAGGATACAGATGCAAGGTTTACAAGCTACACATCATAAATACGCCCCTGAATACAACATTTCATCCAGTTTTATCCTTACCAGTCTTCTTCCTCACAAGCAGCAAGTCAAGCCACGTACAGCACAGTACAGGTTTGTACACAGTTTTGCCACACAAGGTCATTCTGCCAATTAGCAAAATCTCAGCTCATGAAACAACAGTGTTCCCTGCCTCTGAGGCAATACTGTAGAAAAGAGCATCGCATAGAGACGCAACTGCAAGATCACTTAAAACTCAAAAACTTTATTGAGTTCATGAAAAAAGGGGGAAATTATCCACTTCCTATTAGACATCCTCAAAAACAAAAACAAAAAAAAACACTGTGTTTATGAAAAAAAAAACGATCCACTATTAAATTTCTGATGCTTTTTTGGGGGGGTTAAATTCCACAGCCATGCTTTCTGCTGTATCTCTCTCTCTCTCTCTCTCTCTGAGTCACACTTTCGTTACTTACCCACAGATGGACACTCGCTCACACAGTCATACACATTTTTCACATTTCAAACGAGTTTCCATAATTTTCTTTTGATTGTGTAAAGCTGCTTTCCGACAAAGACAGTTGTGAAAAGCGCTATACAGATAAAGTTGAGCTGAATTGATCAGCCTCTTTTCTCCGTTCACAAACTCCTCCAGAACCACACTCCCTTTATCTTTTATCTAAAGGGTAGCTACATACGTCCTGTGACGCATTCGAACTTTTGTCACCAGTATGGCAACCTACGAAAATATATTCCACGAAAAAAAAAAACACAGGCTGATGGAGAGCAATAACAGTTTTCAGAGAAGTGAAAGACATGTTTGTTCTTAGCGGAGATAAGCCAGTGGGACATTTTCAGCCATGAAATAATAGTTTTTAGGCCACCATTATGACACGAAGCTAAATTTGGTAGCCTGACTCACAACCAGCAAACAACTTAAAGTTGGAGAGGTGGAGAAAAAAAAAGGCCTTCACACACAGCAGGGTGTATTTACTCTGGCAACAAAACAGAAAGATGCAGCTGTGTAAGGAAGTGTTATTTATTATTGCTATTATTATTTTCCACCAAACGGTCATTTTTTTCGCCTTGCACCAGTTCTTATAATTAACACATTAGCATTCAGTTTATCACTTTGTATACTCTGTGTACAATTTTGTACTTCTTTTTTCCTTGTAAACAGCATACATTTAGATTTCTGAGCCATGGTTATTGCTGCCATCCATATTAACATGTAGGTTTGCTAGACAGTATAATGTGGGGTTAGCCTGGCCAAAAAAGAAAAAAAAAAAGTCACCATCTGGGTTTAACTAAGCAAATTGTTAAGATCCTTCCATTGGACAACAACTGATGCAGTGAGTCACTTCTCATTTCTTAAACAACCATGTCAGAACACATATGCTGTGGTCATGGCCGACGTTACTCTGACCAGCATCAAGCAAAGAAAACATCTAAGGAGATTGTTGAAACTACTAAAATTTGGTTAAGCATTATAAAATGCATTATTAAAACCTTGGAAGGATAGTGGTCCTTCAAGCAAGAAATGTGGTTGGAAAAACATGATGGGAGATCACTCAGGGCGTTTTCACATAAGGATCATTTCTGAGAACACTTCACCCCAAAGTCCGGTTCATTTCCATCAGTGAGAACACATGCGTTCCACGCTTCGGCACTGTTGCCGAGTCTCGTTCTTGAGACCACGATACGGCATAGTGAGGCACGTAATCGAATCAGATATTGATGCCAATCGTACCAGAACACGGAAGTGGACACGACATCATAGGTGGCATGTGAAAATCTCTGAGTGCATACTGTAGCATGAGTCAACCAAACAGACTTAACAGAGCTTAATCACAAATAAATGTTGTGATATTGCATAAGCTTATAAAAGTGATGCCATGGCCGTAATCAAAGCAAGGGAAATATTAGAATAGGCAACTTTAGTTTGTTTTTTTGCCAGTGCAGTGTATATTAAAATACTGCAGTCATAAAACCCAACAAGCTGTGCACAAATAATGAAGAAGATGCAAAGCGTACACTCTGAACAGCACACTTTTTGTATAATAATAACATAATCTGAAGTGCGTTATTCTGCTTCTACAACCTATTTGTTTATATCCTGAGATTGTAATAGGGATATCTCTGCCCTCTGTTTCTGAATGTCCGCAGCTCCTCTTGGTTACGTATCGAATTTCAAGGTGATATCTTACACCAGTTCCTCCATCAATGTAGAGTGGAGCGCCATCGTCGGGGCCACGGAGTATAAACTGACCTGGACCTCAGGTGAACCCAAAATCTCTCACCTGCACCATCTTTTACCGTGACATATTTACCGTGAGATATTTTGCTTTCTTCTATGATACGTGTAAAATATTCTGGTCTACAGAAATGTCTGTGTGTTGTGTGTCTTAGAGGGAGTACGTGCACAAAGCCGGTATGTGGACCACAGTGTTTTACATCAAAACATCACCGGCCTCCAGCCAAACACGGTGTACACCGTCAGCATCCACGCCCTGTACGGAAACCTGGAGGGGCCAGAAATCTCTCTGACACAACTGACAGGTACCAACATGTGCTTAACAAACTGCACATGAAAGATGATTGATATATGAGATGCAAACCTTTTTTTTTTTTTTGGTATGTGTCTATAACTATAAGTAAAATTACGCTAAAACCAGAACACAAGGCTTAGTAAGTTCAGGTTAAGGCAGACTGAGTGTAATGGTGCAGAGATGCAGATTGTGAACAGCTGCGCATGGTTAGTATTCAGGTGAAGTGTTGCGGTGGGGATTGTGGTCCATGGCAGCGGTTGTTCTGGGTTCTGGGGCGTTGAGTTCTGGGACATTGAGTTCTGGTTGCATTCTGCCCTGGAGTGACACTGGATTACAAGTTACTACTTACATCCCTCACCAGAGTCTTTCTCTCACTCTCTATTTTAATGTTAAAGTGTCCAAAACAAATAATCTTTCCATGTTACAAAGAAACCGGAAAATACAAGGAACTCTGTCCTGAAGGTATGTCTGAAATATGACTACTGTACCTGACACTGGAGACTTTGAGCAGTGGTGACTCAAATGGTTAAGGCTGTGCGTCACTGGATTGGTCAGGGGTTCAAGCCCCAGCACCACAAGTTGCCACTGTTGAGGCCTTGAGCAAGACTATTAACTCCATCTGCTCCAGGGGGCGCTGTATCCTGGCTGACCCTGCGCTCTGACCCCAGCTTCCTAACCGCGATACGTGAAAAAATAATTTCACTGTGCTCCAAAGATACATTTGACAAATAATTGAACGCTTATTAAATTTTTAAATTAATTTTACATAAATGCCTTCTCCTTGGAGAAATCTTTGTTATATTAAAACCTGACTTGGGTGGTTTATGAAACTTTTGAATCACTTTGAATAAAATGATATTGAGATAATTAAGCAATATCTTATGAGTGCTATCAGCTAAATATCAGCACTGATGTGATGCAGTTCCACAAACACCATTTATTATCAACGGATTATGATTTGCTTGTATATTAAATCCGTTATCTTGCTCAACTAGTGGCAGAAGGGTATGCATTGGTGGAGTAACAGAAGGTAGGTCAGTTACCTTTTGGGTTCGTGGGGTTAAATTCCAAATAGAAAGCTAGTGCGCTACATAGAGTGTACAATCCATTGTACCAAACAACACACAGTACATTTGATGAGGAGTCGGAGAACGATGTCTATTACTGTCTATCATCACAACTTGTTGAATGCCTCTCGCCCAATCAGATTACTCAGTCAGAACTAACTGCTGTATAAAGAACGGATCTTACACTGTATGTCCTCATGCTGTCTATCTTTTTTTCCCCAGATTCCCAGATGTTTTAATAGTTTGCTAAATTGCAGTCGTATCGTGTTTTTTTTTGTCTTTGTGGAGTTATTTTGGAGTGTTTGGTGTTTACCAAAGAAATATATGAGAATTTACGAGCCTTAGCCTTTTTTGATTGTCTGTTCCAGAATCCAACTACATTGATATTTATTCATTTTCTGTAGAACATACAGCCAATTTCAGGAGACTTAGGGCACAAGGCAGGGTCCATCTCATTGCACACTCACACATACACACTATGGGTACTTTGGAAACACCAGTTGGACTGTGGGAGGAAAGTGGAGTACACAGAGGAAACCCAGCAAGCACGGGGTAAAACATGCAAACTTCATGCACACAGACCTGAGATTGAATGGAATCCTCAACCGTGGAGGTGTGAGGCCACAGTGCTACCACTCAGCCACCAGTCTACCCTCCTACAGTGATATAGAACGGGTTTTCTTGAACCACCTCACATGTTAACAAAAAAAGATAGGATTGATAGAAGTATATAATCTACAGAAATGTTGTACCTCATTTTATGGCGTATGTTTGAGCTTGTGGCCTGGCATGGTGGATGGAGGTGGACGTACAGTATTAAACCTGATTGTACACTCTAAAAACTGCTGGGTGAAAAAAACAACCCAACCATAACCCAGCCGCTGGGTCTCTATTGGACAGAACACGCGCTGGGTTGTTTTGATCCAAGTCCTGGGTTTAACCATTTAACCTAGAATTCTGGGTTGTTCATCTGACCCAACCAGTGGGTTAAATCGACACTCTTTCTGGATTGACACATTCTATTTGATTTTATTTTTTCATTTTCAAAACAGACGCAAAATGTACACTAATGTAAATAAATTGTCACAGAATAAGAAAAGGTGACTCAATTTTGACAAAAATGTCAGACAAAATTAATAATCCCAAGATGATCATTTGTTAAATATAAAATAAAAGTAACATAAACACTCTGTATAACAATAAAAACAAGAGGCCCCTGTAAATATGATTTAAATAGCATTTTTCTCTGCATTTAATACAATACTTGATTATTTAACGTGTGGATACGGCGCTACATCTGGATTTAATACGAAACGTTCACCCTTTTTTCAAATTCTCAACAAATCCTAAATGAATGCGATGTTTAAGTGATGAATTCACAACTTACAATACATATTTCATAAAAATTAATTAAAGAATAAAAAAATATTAACCCCACACCACCATATCAAAGCATTTAATTTGAACAATAACACATGCTTGCTCCTACCACAACTTACTAAAATTGACATTAACTTACCATAAAATACTGAGTGCTCTGAGTACGATCCAGTCAGAAGTGAAGAATCCAGAAAGTTCGACAAAGAATAAACCAACTGCTGGGTGAAAATCACATACAGTAACAGAAGACATATTACGACTGTTATTAAACATACTCCAATTGCTTCCTCTGACAACTTTAAAATATTATAAAATATGTGAAACAGACTTTCCACACACAGCTTTATAAAGATTACTAGTAATTTTTCTAAAATTATATTTAAGATTACATTTAGTAATTTTTTTTTTATTTGTGTGTCCTACAAACGCACTTTTCTCATAAAATACAGTACAGCTGACTTTTGGCACAGAATAAAAATTTATTATAACGTACCATAAAATACTGTCAGCTTTAAGTGGCGTGACCCTCGCTCCAGAAGTGAAGAATCCAGAAAGTCCGTCATGCCGTGTCTCAAGTCTAAGAACGCAAAGAACAGACTTGACTTGGAAACACACACTTGAGGGTATGAGGACACCGGGTATACTGCAAATGGAATGCAGCGTACAGGATGCGCCACACAGCCGCCATACTGTATATTATACCATTACCGTGTTATACCAAAGATCGCCTAAATACACAAAGTAAAATAAATCCGCTGTTTTAACCACTGTAAAGACGTCACAGCCAGCGGCTTGTTTTCAGAAGTTTTTTAAATAAACGCTATCTTTGATAACCGATTGATGTTTTGAGCTGTACACACATACATTCTCGCTTAAACAACTCTTAAAACTACACTTTGTGACACAATAACAGTAATATTTCAAACATTTTGCAGGCTGCCGTTTGGAGAAACCAGAGAATAAAGAACAAACCAGTTGTTGGGTCAAAATAACCCAACCAGGTGTTCATTTGTAAATGACCCACCACAAGTCATTCGACCCAACATCGAGCAACCCAACAATGTGTTTAAAGCACCCGAAATAACCCAGAATTTTGACCCAGCATCAACAACCCAACAATGTGTTTACAAAAGCAACCCAGCATTTGTTAGAGCGTACCGTACTACAGTATGCTCATAGATGCCTCAGGATATCGGGATGCCGATCAGTTTTCATGCGCATCAGTGCACTATGAATGACTGGGTGACAGCTTTTACTTAACAAAGCCATAAGAGGAAATAGCTGATCGGTTAATTGTGGGTTTCACACACAGACAGGAAGGACCGGGACAGGTTACGCCTGCTGTTCCCGCAGAAATGCCCTGAAATCAGCTGATTGATTGACACCTCCTGTATTTTTAGTCCCTTTAGTTCAAGCTGCAGCTGTCTATGGCAGCATGTGTTTTAACTTTAGTTCCCTCTGTGTGTGTGTGTGTGTGTGTGTGTGTGTGTGTGTGTGTGTGTGTGTGTGTGTGGGATGTCTGTCAGCATCACTGTTATCATCTCATCCTATGCTGATGTGCTGCACACTGGGGGGGAAAAAAAAAAAGTGAAGCCGGCTATCCAAGACATTTTTAGTTGCATCTCTACTGCGGTATTTTTTAACAAGACAGTTTATTTGTGAGATCCCCCCACCCCCCACCCCACCACCCTCCCTATCCCGTCAACACACTTATTCAGAATAACTTTGTGTGGACTGGAGTTTCTATTTTATTTTCACAGATGCCTGCTGTCGGCTTGCTGTTAAGTCCATTATTAGAACGCTCGCCAGAAGACACTCGTTATTTTTAACCAACCGGATGCGATGGGGTGTTCCTGTGCTTTTTTTAAAAACTTGTTTTAAATAGTTGTAGTTAAATAGTTTTTACAGTTGGTAAGAGGTGAACTCGTGCTTTGTGAATGTAATAGGATTTTAATTTCAATTGAATAGTAGTTTTTCAACTACTATTTGGTGTCCCAAATGGGAATCCCAGATGTCCAATGAAGAAGCCGTTATATTGGCAAAAACATAGTATTGGTGCTAAAATGACCAAATTTTCAGATAGGATCATATACTGTATGACCTTTTTTTTTATTTTTTTTTACAATACTTAATGCTTCTTACAGTATCTCCCGATCCATGCTTCAGTTTTTGTAAAAACAGTACACATTTATATTTTTATCAGATAACAAAAACCCCATTTGCTAAATACAGTCTCATGTCCTTTTATGTGTGTAAGTTCCGTTACTTTTTAAAATTAAAATCTTTCAATGATCTTAACTGTCATTCAGATGAAGCTTGGCCAATTTAGATTTCACATTAAAAGACATAAACCTCGAAAAGTGTATTATTCTTAAAGTCAAAATTGTTAAAATATTGCAACATTTGACATGGTTAAGGACACTACAGATATTTTGCTTTTTAAGTTTTTATCAAAAAACAATTTAAGCAACAATTTTTAACCCTTACACCAATTATCACTACTATGTGTAGTGATGAAATGAATAGGTTTTCCAGTATAGACAACTGAAATGAGAGAGGGTCGCTAGGCAAAGCGCTTTACATTACAGAAGAATATACTGCTAAGCTGCTTGGAAGGACTAAGTTTGGTTAGAGACGCTTACACAAAGATACACTATATGGACAAAACTATTTGACCAAACCTGCAATGACATTCTATCCAAATACATACAGTACACTTTAATGTGGAGTAGGTTATCTGTTAGTTTTGCAGCTAAAACAGCTTCCACTCTTCTTGGAAGGTTGTCCACAAGATGTTGGAGTGTTTCTGTGGGAATTCGTGTCCATTCATTCTGTAGAGCATTTATGAGGTCACTGATGTTGGACGAGAAGGCCTGGCTCGCAATCTCCATTCCAGTTCATCCCAAAGATGATCGAGGTCAGGGCTCTGTGTTAGGGCCAGTCAAGTTTTTCCACAACGAACTCGTCAAACCATGTCTTTATAGTCCTTGCTTTGTGCACTGGGACACAGTCATGTTGGAATAGAAAAGGGTCTTCCACAAACTGTTGGTATAAAGTTGGAAGCGTAGCATTGTCCAAGATGTCTTGGTGTGCTGAAGCTTTAAGATTGCCTTTCACTGGGGATAAGGGGCCGGATTGATTGAAACACCTGAATTCAATAATTAATAGGTTTGGCCAAATACTTTTGTCCATATAGTGTATCTCACAGATAATCTGGAGCAGTCTGAGAAACCAACTGGAGCTGGACTCTATACGTAGCTGGAGACAGAGACGTCTGGATTGACCAGAAACCCAGTCCTCACATTTACTTACTTAAGTAATTAATCGATGAACATGCTATACAAATATACTTTCTTTTTTTTGTTTGTTTGTGTATGTTTCAGCATCTTCCTCAATTGATTCGGAGCAGATTGAGACAGTAAAGGAGCTGAAGGTGGTTGATATTGGAGTAAACTCTTTCAGCCTGTCCTGGAGGAAAACGCCTGGGGTTACTGGCTACAAAATCACCTGGACCCCTTTTAATGGTGGGTACTTGGACTGGAGAAAGGGTCTGAGTTAGTGATTACAGTAATGAGGTAATCAGTTCAAATCCCACAGCTGGCAGATGGCAGTGTGCCTTTTTTTCCCCCAGTAAGATCTTCATCTTCAAATTTTAGATTTTAGATTCAGAAGTTTTGTTGTCTTTGTTCAGAGATTTCTGATTTCTTTGTACCATATGCAGCTAGTTCTCACTGCTCATTACTAGCCCTCATTTTCCCAGGGGGAGAAGAGAACAGTGTGCTGGTTTCCTCATCCATCACATCATACAGCATCACTGGACTGCCAGCCAGCTCTGCCTACAAGATCCAAGTCTCATCATTAGTGAGGGATCGGGAAGGAAGTTCTGCTGCGGTCACGGCACGGACATGTGAGTCCGTATTTTTTAATAAAATAAAATAAAAGGTATAGGAACATCGTTCAGTAATTTTCCTTGTTTTTCCCGTATGTATGTGTTTTACAGTGGACCTGCCTAAAGTAACCGGGTTCAGTGCTCTGAACATCACTGATGATAGCACTGCACTGAACTGGACCAGAGTCACAGGAGCCTCCGGTTATCTCCTCTCCTGGAAACACATATCAGGTCCGATCTCTGCATTAAAGCTATATACAATCAGATATTCTTGCTCATTTTAGTACTGTATATAGCACCAGTCACAACATTACAGTAACTGGGTCTGTGCTCAAGCTCAAAGGTTTACATTCCAGTGAATGTTCATTTGATCAACTTAAGCTAAATAAGCGCTCATTCCTGAATAAGATGCCACTTCATTCCAGGCAAACTGGAACACACATATTCACATACAGGTGCAATTCAGCACAGACCTGAATAGTCCATATACTAGCATGTTTTTGAGAGGTGGGAGGAAATTGGAGAGTGAGCGAGTGGATGGGAGCCACAGGGGGAACATGTGTTTGGGTCCTTAAGCAAAAGCTGTTAAAAAAATATAACTCAGATTAAATTTCTGTTATGTATGAGTATGCAAAGTCTGGCTCTCAGCTGTAATACTCTTATTTATTTATCAAATTAATCCCCCAAATGGTGGTGTATTTGCGCAAGTGTTTAATGAAATTAGCAAGCGCAAGGTGAGGACAGTGTTGATAGAGTCGATGCCTCACGGCTCCAGCATTCCCGGTCTGATTCTGTCTGTGTGGAGTTTTGTATGTTCTCACACCTAATTAAAACATGCTAATGTGTGTGAATGGAGCCTTGTGATGAATCGGCGTCCAATTTCTATATGTATTCCCATCTCGTGTTTTAAGCCAATGTTTCACTGATTGATTCCAGTTCCTGATTATGGATGCTTAGTCAATGAATTTGATCGAAGACCAAAAAAGAACAAAAAATTTGTTTAACGTCTTTGTAATAATTGCCAAGTTATTGTTTCTAAATAGATTGTTTTCACTGACCCGTACAGAGCTCGAGAGTACCACTGAAATACTGGGCCCCGGTTTCACCTCATTTAAAATTAAAAACCTGCAATATGGAAGAACGTACATCTTCACCATCCGACCCCTTTACGGAGAGGTAGAGGGTCCTGTCACCAGCGTTACCAAACGGATCGGTAAGAGCTGATGATGCTTAAAGGTAGTAAAAGGAATACATTAAACAAAAACGTATTACACATTAGACATGGCCTGTATTTGATATGGAACGTATAGCGTATTGAACATATTACGAGGTCCTATCAAAAAGTTTTGAGACTAGTTCTGTAACACGCCAATAGGTGGCAGCACCAGGCTGCAGACACAGTCACGGGGAGCACCGACCTTCATAAGTCAGTGTGCCAAAAGACATTGTGCGTATTTCATCATGGAGAGCGATTTAGAACAAAGAGCGAATGTTGGCAAATCTGCCACAGAAACGTTTGATATGATTCGGCAAGTTTGTGGCGATGCTGCAACGAGACATTAGAGGTGATTTGAGTGGCATGCACACTTCAAGAGCACAAGAACATCACTGGAAAACGACAAGATATCAGGAAGACCTTCAATGAGTTCAGCCCCCGAAAATGTTGAAACTAACTTGTGCATGATGATCGTCGTAGAGCAATCCACAACGCTGCTGCCGTTGTCGATGTGTCAGACGGAACAGTCCAGGCGAGTCTGCCAAGAACACCGTCAGCGTGCCGTGGATAACCCGTCCTTCATGTCAGGATCATTACCGGTGACGAAACTTGGGATGCGACCCTGAGATGAGGCAACAGTCTTCACGGCACATCGAGAATTCTTCCCCAGGAGCCAGACCCACTGCCTGGTTTTAAGGCATTTAAGGGAGGACGTACAGCAAAAGCGATCGGATCTGTATATACCGTATACAGTGTCTGATTTCTTCGTTTTTGTAGATGAAGTGGGTCATATCAGTTGTTTGTATAAAATGATTGTGAGGAAACGCACAAGTAGGAATTGTATTATATATTATAATAAACATAAACCACTGACATGTTGTTTTACTGTATGTGTGTGATACTATAGTGGGCACCCCTCGCCTCGTTCCTGTCCAGCCTGCCACATCGACCCCCGTTCCAACCAGCAAAAACTTCAGCACTATAGACATCAACTCCAGCAAGAGTACCAGCACCAGCACCACTCAGAGACCTGTTGTCACTAAAACGTCCCAGTCCATAACCATGTTCACGACTGCAGATCGAGACCCAACCACTCTCTTCGCTCGAACCCCCTCGGCTGGACCCGGTAATATTTTTACATGACGATTCTCGCTGATGCAAATACACATCGAACTTTTTGAGCCTCTTTAGCTTTTTAATTACCGGCTATGCATCATCTCATGTGTGTGAATGCAAATCTAAGTTAATGTGTTACTTCAATCCAAAACGGCTGATGTAATAGCTCTAAAGCAGCTGCACCACTTCCCGTTCAGGTTGTGTGTGTGTGTGTGTGTGTGTGTGTGTGCGCTTTCCTGTTCAGTGAACTGTGAGCACTTAAAAATGACACTTTTAAAAAATATGTGGTGGCATGGTTTGGATAGTTGGCAGGTACAAAATACAATCACTGCTTCAAGTTTTTTTTCCTCTCTAAACAGCTCTTCAACACACAAAGAGAAAATGCCATTAAGTTTGCTCTGATTGCATGAATGAATTTATTTTGGGTATACCGTTTTGTATAAGGTATGAGATGATTTTTGATAATCTGTACACTGTATATCTGTCTCAGTGTGTGGCAGGGTGAAGGCAGACATTGTGTTTCTGGTTGACGAGTCCTGGAGCATCGGTTCGAAAAACTTTGGCAAGCTGAAGGACTTCCTGTTTAGGATAGTGACTTATTTCCCTGTAATTGGGCCACAGGGCACCCAGGTAAGACCACCAATCACTCAGTCACCTCATGGCTGAAATTAGTAAGTATGAAGTGAAACATGACAGCATGTCTTGGAAGTCATAAATATACTGTAAATACTGTATATATAGCAACTCCAGATCATAACACTGTCTCCAGAGGCTTGTACAGTGGACACTATGCATGATGGGTACATCGCTTCATGAGCTTCCCTTCTTACCCTGACACGCCCATCACTCTGGAATACACTCATTCAGGACTCATCAGCTTTTCCATCGCTCCAAAATCAAATCTTTATTCTCCATAGCAATCTCTAACCTTTTATTCTGATTAGTTTCACTAACAAATGTTATATTTTTTATATACAATCCCAATCCTGTGAGTTCTCATCACACTGTACAAGTGGAAACTCCCTTACTTTCACTATTAAACATAACTCTGATTTCTACTGTCAGTTTTTTACAATGCATCTTAACTAAGCATTTAAGTCATCTCCATTCATGATTTTTTTTCTGATTCCATATTTTTCACAATATATACAGTGGCTTGCAAAAGTATTCGGCCCCCTTGAACTTTTCCACATTTTGTCGCATTACAGCCACAAACATGAATC
>JAQQZT010000004.1:3717959-3731691 GCA_030068275.1 Clarias platycephalus | reverse complement strand
CACATCATTGCATTCAGTTTTTATTCACAATTTGTTAAGTGTCCCAACTTTTTTGGAATCCGGTTTGTACATTGCAGAGATAATTCTCCAAAGCCAAATTGACACTTAATTAACCTAATTAAATTAAGTTAATTACGTAAACAGTCTTTATATAGGTTCAGGTGAACTTAAATTTACTCTAAAAGTGTTAAATCAACACTGGAGATTTTATCGTGTAATGCCAAGATTCGAGTGTGCGAAGGTGTGACAAAAGAACACTTGTTTTGCTTCCTAAATGATTCCATGTGTTTTTTTGCTAGTTTGAGATGTTGTTTTTACCCTTTCAGATGAGTAATGTTTTACAATTTAGAAAATATTAGAGTGGTACTGTGTAGGTAATATATTGTTGTACATAAACAGAAATGGCATCATCCATACACACACACATATGCAAGGTGCGCCTCAGCTCGCATCTTTGGATTTTGAACCTATATATATATGTGAGGACTTAAATGTTAAAGAATGATTTAATATATATATATTTTTGTAATTAGAAACAAACTTTGCATTATCAAGCATAAGAGCATCAAATCTAACTCGTAAACAAGGAATAAAACCTTAGGGGCATTCCACTATAATTTGCATAAAGTTTGCATTGCATTTAGTTCTGTGTAATGTGTTTTTTCTGCTTTATGTTAGAAGTTAAAACTAAAGAGACCAGTAAAAAAAAAAAAAAAAAAAAAGCTAATTAAAAAGAAGTTGAATTTTTTTTTTTAAATCCTTTTGTTGTTGTTGTTGTTGTTGTTGCAAAAAGTTACCTCTGCCTGTTTCACAGTACGCTGAGGACTCTGTTATTGTATCCTCATATGGTCAAACACTTTATTGTAACCATGAATACAGCAGAACCTTGGCATAAAAACCCTTAAGAGCCCTCTCTTACAAATTCTCACCGTATGAATTAAAAATTTGCAAGAAATGTGCAAATGAACACCGGCTAAGTTGCACGTACGTCCAGGAGTCGTTCAAAACTTGTTTACATCAGTCAAAAGCGAAGGGAAGTGAGTCTCCAAATTTATTTATTTTTTTTCAGTCATGAAAGCAAAAGAATTGTGTTCAAAAGCTCTACCTGTATGATTATTCTTCTATTTTTTGAGTGACTGGAATGGATTATCTGCATTTACTGTACCTTATTTCTTATGGAAGAATTTGTATCACAATACAGATTTTTGCCTTAAGAACTCGCCCACATTTTTTTTTACAGATCCTTTCAAATATGAATCTATAAAACAAAAATCGATGCAAACACTCAAATACTTTAATACTGCTATACAAAATACTTTAATAAGGCTAAACAACGCTTTTTCAAGTAAAAAATAAAGAAATAAGCAAGGTGAATTATTTATAAAACTGTATTGTACAGTATAACGTCTTTCAATCTGTCTTTAGGGTCTTCCTGGGACAGATGGCATACCCGGTGTACCAGGACGACCGGGTCGCACTGGACCCCCTGGTTCTGCTGGTCTGAGGGTAAAGCAATGATCAGTCAAATGAGTTCATTGTGAAATGACTAATACAGAAATATAATATATATGTACTGTATGTATGACATATTATGCATATTTGCTCCACAGGGGCTTCCAGGTGTTCCTGGTGATATGGTAAATACCTCATCACATCCGTTTATTAAAAATATATCTGGCTTAGACATATTTTAGAATCATTGTAATCTTGTAATTTACTTCCCTGTGATATTGTGATATATATATATATATATATATATATATATTGTATATATATATAATATATAGTGATCACTGTAACTTAGTCTGTCAGCATGACTTGCAACGAGTACGAGTTGAAGCAAGGAATAATCCAGTTGAATTTAGCTCATTTATTTTCTCTTATGTGTGATCAGAATACATGTTGTGTCTTGTGGTGTGTTTACAGGGTCCACATGGCATTACAGGACCAAAAGGTCAGCGAGGGGAAAGAGTAAGTTTAACTCATAGACTGATATCTGTCTCTGTTCATATTTACCAACTCAACAGCAATGAAAGACAAATCTGAGAAGTAGCAAAGCTTTAATATTAAGTGATTGGTCACACCAGTGATTTGAGCAAGTCATAATCAGAACCCTTATGAATGTGTTACCAAAAGTATTTAACTTTTTGGTGCATTATTCTTGTAACTGACTTTTATTCAATGCAAGGTGTTGACCAATCAGCTGCCAAGATCAATAAGTATCAACTCAAACAAAAACCCTTTGTCCCTTCATCCATTCATCTGGAAACATTCGTAGTCCAACTAGGGCTCGTGTAGGCCAGTGGTGACCGCTGTGTTTATTCCCCTTTTTACGGCCGAGGTAGGATCTCCGGTCATCGCTTACACACTACAGGCAATTTGGGAATGCTAATTAGCCTAATCTGCATGTCCTTTTACTGTGGGAGGAAAATGAAGTCCCCAGAGGAAACCCACCAAGCACGGGGAGAACATGCACACTCCATGCACACAGACCCAATGTGGGACTCGAACCCAGACCCTGGAGGTGCAAGGCCACAGTGCTAGACACTAAGACACTGCGCCACCTAGAGAAAGACAGCCATGGACACTGAACTGGATGTAAATCTATTCCAACATTAAGAACAATATTAATTTCAGCAAATAGTTTGCACACATTGTAAAGGTTAAGAAGCTTTAAGGGGCATAGCAAAGATTTAATATTAAGTGATTGGAAAGTTCATGAAACCACCAAGTAATCCCTCCCAGACAGGTGTGACATGCGCAATTTTACAATGCTCTCTTTCAGACTAACAATAAAGAAGAAATAAAGATAAGAAAGTGAAAAAAAAGAATTGCACCATTTCCATTTCTAAACCCACTCTAAGAAAAAAAAAAAAGCAAAGAGAGAAGCATGTCTGAAAGATTAGTGAAGATTAAATTTTGACCCCAGGTCCGAACCATGGACAGATATTATAATTTTTCCTGAATTGAAAGTTGACTAAAGGTTTTTTCCCCCCTCTCAGACTCTACCTGCAAATTAATTTACAGACTGATATTTAGTCATGTCTACAGACGACAGGTGTAAAGTTAACAGTGTGAGGCAGAGAATACAAAAGACGTGGACAGAAGAATAATCGTTCAGCAGTGCTGTAGCAAATGTGTGCAGTATGAGAGACTGTTGCATAATTAAGGAATTAAAAATGTAATGAGACGTTATGAAACAGACCATGAGCAATGCAATAAATCATATCAAGACGATGCAAGAGCAGAGAAGTGGGAAGCAGTCCTGGTAAAAGCAGCGTTTTAATCAGAGCTCACGCTGCACAGAACATTACTAAAGCTAGTACATGGAGATCCACTGAGCATAAAGAAGCCCAATTACTAAAAATGAATATATAATTAATGACTAAGTTAGTTTGTCCAATTACTATTACAGGAGTCCCTTGACAGAATAGAAGATAGAAGCCAAAGAAGCAAAGAAGGTTAAGGGCCCAGCAGTGGCTGCCATATTACCACGTTTCCCATTACAGTTAGGAGAGTCATTTTTGGTCATGTAATACATTAAAAACATCCTCAGAGGGTGATAACGAATATAGTCAGTATTCAAGCTCACTTGTGCTTTTTCTAGCCCGGAGGTAAAAATGTACCTCTGACTGATGATGGGATTCTGATGGTTTGTGTTGTAGGGAGAACCCGGGTATGTAATGGCAAACATGGATGTTGGCCAGGGCCGAAAAGGAGAACCAGGATCATCTGTAGGTTTATTTCAAATAATTTATTTTAATTTTACACTGATTTCTTGTACATGTCTACATGGTTATATTAATGTAATCATAGCTGATCTATGGTGGTTTGGAAATGTATCTATATATTTTGTGTAACAGGGTCCTCAGGGATCTGCTGGTGTACCGGGTGTCTCAGGACCTCCAGGACTCCCAGGGCAGCCTGGACCACCTGGTATTCCTGGCATTTCTATAAAGGTAAATAGTTTAAACCCTTTAAAGGTTGATATTAATGCTGATTAATGATTAAAAAAATAATGGCTGAAACTGGCCTTTTATTATGTATAAGCAAGTGTTTGTTTATTAATTAATTTACAAGAATTAAAAAGTAACAAATGAAAATCCTGAATGGGGAAAAATCTTAAGGGATCTTAGCAAATAAATTATTATTATTATTATTATTATTATTATTATTATTATTATTATTGGGAGATGATATGCGTTTAATGGGAAATGATAAAATAGGTTTTTTGTGGAAAATAAATGTCAATCAATTAATAGTAAATTTATCTGCTAGTGTAGAACTTTAAAAATGTATAGATTTATCTAAAAATATGTCCAATTATTGGAGAGTGCTGTTGTTCTGGATATCAGCATGAGTATAGATGTGTTCTTGCCAAAAGTGCTTCTGTGACTGGTTGTGAATGTGACTTTTGACAGGCAGCTGGTCTCTCCTCAGTGCTGCAGACCATACAGACCAATTTTCACCCAGACTACGACCCACATTAAACACTGTTACAACACCTGGGGCGCTGAGTGATAAATATTGTTAAACAGCCCAGTGATGTTATTGTTTATTATCATCACTGTTGGAAAATCTCTCTTCTGATCAGATTTCTCCATTGAAACTGTTATATATGTATATATTCAATGAACAATGCATCATCAGGACATTATGTGGAAAAATTAATGTAATTTATTAATCAAAGTATAAGTGAAAAACAAAAAATGTGTATTTTGTAACAGAGAAAATTTAAAGGGTAATTTTTTTTCTAAAGTTACTTTGCTCTATGTAACACACTCTATTCAATATCTCGCTTCATTAACCGCGTTCTTCCTGAGTTCATGTGTGTACAGTATATGAAAGCAGGGGGATAACACAAATCAATGTGTTGTTACCTGGTGTAATGTACTTTTGGTGTGTACTGAATAGATTAAAAGCAAATTTCCAAATGTACATTTTGATGATCTAAATGCAATGTTGGAGAAATATGTCACTGTTATTTCTTTTTTATTTTTTTTATTATTTCAGGGTGAGACTGGAGAAACTGGCGCTAAAGTAAGTTAATTCCCAACAATGTACTATCATATTAAAGTGTGTTAAATGTGTTTATTTTAAATAATTTGTCTTTTCTTCAGGGTCTCCGCGGGAAGCCAGGATCCAAAGGAGAAAAGGGGGAAGTTGGAGAAAATGTTAGTTCCTAAATTCTCACGTTTTATCAACAATTTGTGAGCATTTTATACTCAATGTGTAGTGTGTATATTCTACTGGAGCTCTAGAAGATTTAACTGCATACGTAGCTGTCTGTTTATTATTTAGGAAGTATTCTAACGAGGTGCACAGCTACAAAGTTGGTGTATACAGTATTTGGTTATATTACAATCCAACCACTCATTCCATATTTATCCCCCCCTTTGCTGTTATATAATAAGCTCCCATTTCCCCCCAGGTTTTTCACTAGATTGTGGAGCATGACTGTGGGTATCCATGTTTATTCAGTCACATAAGTAATAGTAATAGATCTTGGACTGATGTTGGGTAAAGAGGTTCTGGTGTGCACTCATTGTTCCAGTTCATCCCAAAGGTGTTCAAAGGTGACCTCAGGGTTTTAGGCCAGAGACTTGGGCAATTTAAAGTGTATATATCTATCTCTATTGCAGAGAGGTCAAAGCACTTATATACATTACAGTAAGTCGCTCTGGATAAAGTCATATGTCAGAATCTGTAAATGTAAATGTTTGTGCTTTGTGCACAGAAGCATTGTCGTGATGGAACATCAACCCATCTCATGGCACACACATACTCATACTCTATGGGCAATTTGGGAATGGCGGTTAGCCTAATCTGCATGTCTTTGGACTGTGGAAGAAAACTGTAGTACCTGAAGAAAACCCACCAAGCACAGAGAAAACATGCAAACGTCAGTTCTAACCACTACGCCACTGTGCCACCACAATTTTTAAACAATTTTAAAAAATGGTCTCCAATATCAGAGCTTTGTGGGTGAAGTCTGACAAATTCTTTAGGATAACCAAGTGGGTAGTTTGCAGTTTCTAGTTTCTGTCATTTTTTAACAAGAGCCAAAAAAAAAAACAGAGACTGGTGAGGGAACGATTGTTTATAGCTGCTGTAACATACCGTAAGTGCTGGGGCTCTCAATGGCCAAACTATAACACTGATACAAAGAGAAAATCCAGTAGACAAGTGGAGGAATAACAAGGCAGGGGTCATGCCATGACTAGAAATGAGATATCGGACTTACATTGACATGGTGGTAAGATTTCACAATGTCCACAAGAGCGAATTGTGAATCTTATATAGTTTCTATACAGCAGATGTTCTGTAGTGGTCAGCCCAGCCCAGGATGAAGAATAAATATATTTATTTAAAAATGCAATGCATGAAATATTGTAGATGGAATTTTTAAAAAGTAATTTGTATCCCTTTTTTTTTTTTATGTGCGGGTAAAAGGGTCAAGCAGGGCTATCTGGACCACCTGGAGTGGATGGAAATTCTGGACTTCCTGGACAGAAAGGGGACAGGGTAAGTACAAATATTTTAAAAGAGATTCAGTTCGAATGACAAGCTGGATCAATCCTAAGATACTTTTTTAGAGTTATATAAAACTCACAGTAGTTAACCAGTACTTTTCTTTCTTCCACCTCATCGGTCCATTTTACAGCAGTTCATTACCTTCCTCTCAGACCTTTATGTCACATCAGAGTTGGCACTTAGACACGTTAATGCAGGGTTTGTCTGGTTGAAGAAGAGTGCAGGTTTATCTGATCATGCTTGACTGTTATTTAGGGAGAAAATGGTGTTGGAATTCCTGGTCTCCAAGGTGTGCAGGGTCCTCCTGGAGAAAAGGTTTGCATTACATTCATTCCAGGTAAACACATCATGGTAATGTTAATGTTGATTTACAACTTGCTTTCTACTGCTTTCAGGGAAACATTGGGCTCCCAGGGTCAGTTGGACCAAAGGTAAATTCGTAACCATGAAATAAGTGCCAAATATGTTTGTGGTTGAATCAACAATATTCTGAAAAAGAATTTGGCATGTGTACCAGGGTGAGCAAGGAATTCAAGGAGTGGCAGGACCGAGTGGTTTCAGGGTATGTGCAGGTTGTGTATTTTGCTCCAAATGTGCAGCTGGCACAGAATGTGTTTCCTTACAGATTACATTTTTGTGTGTGTGTTTGTGTGTGTTTGTGTTTAGGGAAAAAGAGGTTTGAAAGGCGAGCAAGGAGCCAAGGTAATACACAAAATCATCATTAAATAAAAAAGTAATATTCACTTTGTTTAAGATCTACAGGATTAGATCAAATATAGCATGGTTGAATCATAGGCTTATGCGAATGCACTTGTTTCTAAAACTGTATCATTTCCATAGTTGATGGAAGAGATTGATATGTAGTTCCCTACTTAGGGTGGAGGAATGCTTTATATCCACCAACAATTCAGTGCAGATACATACATAGGGAGGTGATTTGTGGGCGAATGTTTGCTCCATGATTATTTTTTTGCAAGCTACAGTATGCTGAGATTTTACATCATATATACAAACATTAATAGGAAGAATGTTCATAAGGTGTCCAACACAGTGGTATCTATGTGGTTGTTAATCAAGCACCAAGGTCGGGCCGTAACAAACATACACTTCTGTTTCCTTGAAAATGTTGTAGAAAAAGGGCAGACTTCCTACCAACTGTTATTTACACTGTTATACACTTATAGTGAATTTACAATCATGAAGGGTTGAAGAGTTCTTACGCCAGTTCCGGTAACTTCAAATCTCTTTAATTGTTTTCTTTGCTCGATCCAGCAAATGGTGACTTTTTCTGGCTAATATTTAAACCATCAAGAACTGTATCTTGGCGCATTTACACAACATTTAGTTAGTAACCTTGTAACCCAGTGTAAGGATCTATCCAATGAGGGAGACTTCAAAGCACTTTTAAGTTGCTCTGGATAAGAGCGTCTCCCAAATGACAAATGTGTAAATATTATGTTTTATACATTAGCGATATAGTTTTCCTGCTTACTGTAAACATATGTTATTTCTGGGACGCCCTGTTGGTCAGTTCAGTGCTTAGCTTCCAATCAGGATAAAGTCTTAGCCATAAGGTTATACAGTATTGCAATAAATTAGGCTGTACTGACACTAAAGCACTAATGCAACATGTTGTATGAGAATATATCGCTGCTTTCAGTAGGAATCTGAGTGTAAAGCTTATTTATTGTGTGAATAAATTATTTTAACTCACATCCCATCACAGGGTGATCGTGGCGATAGAGGCCCGATGGGACCCCTGGGATTAGCAGTAAGTAAATACTTTACCTATTATTACTTTTGTGTCCTGGCAGAACATGTACTGTAATGATGTACTGGACATGTGTACTGGTGAAAACAGCTTTAAAGCTTTTACTGTGACAGGAAAGCTTGTCACATCAATAAGAAAAAGAATTCTCCATCTCTCTCTTCTCCTGCTTTTCCTCAGTACCTTGAGCTTGATACCTCTGGAGCTATGGGGCGTTCCACTATTTGCCCTAAACGATCAGCCATATTTGTGCCATTAGGAAGTGGAGTCATGTTGATTGCTCATGTAGAATTCTGTGAACTCTATATGGCATTTGGGTTGGGTCTCCATCAAGACATGAATCCTTCCGGCAATGAATGTAAGCTAGGGAAGAATTCATATTAAATTTGACAGTTTGTTCAAGGACATTTTAACAAATCAGGGTATGATGACACTGACGACTTATAATGAGCTCATTAATGAACCTCGGGAACAAAAGGCGGGGAATTTACCAGTCCCAAAGCTAATGACTAAACACTCTTAGTGTATGAAGGTTATTCAGAGTTCAACTTCTACTTCTGGATACAAATAAGGCTGTAAATGTTTGGGTTTCAGATAATCTAGATGCAGTATCACCTCCACTCTTAATTAGGACTATCTATCAGTTTAACCTTATACAAAGTGAAGTTCTTACAGGATATGAAGTTCTTCACGGTCAGTACAGCAGCAGGAGCCTCATGTATCATTCTACAGTTTCCTTTATGGACACTGGATAACACCAGGAACTTGATGGTGTAACACTAAGCTCAGTTCCATGTACAGTATGAAACCTGAAACTTGACTTAGGTTGGTGAAGCTAGACGTGTTTTTTTAAATTTGAAACATGTATCAGAGGCATGCCATAAGCTCCCTCTGTGCCTCCTTGTCATTCACAGATTGAGGAACACTAGCTTCACGTACTGTAACTTCTTATCTATTTCAATGGAGATCCTAAGGTGGAGAATCGTCATGAAGCCTCTTATATGATAGCTCTCTATAGTATGCTTGTTGCTTGTAGGGGGGTCGAATGTGCTTCCCCACTTCAGGTTCCCAAGCAGCAGGTATACGATTAAAAAGAAGAGATCAAATAGAGATGGTGAAAACTGCTCATCATTTAGCCATTGTGGAAAACAATGTGTCATACGGTGTTGTTGTAATAGTCATGCAAATATTACAATCAAAATAATATATTGGAAAACATGTTAAAGAATAGTGCAAAAAAATGCTATGTTGGAATAATAATAATAATTAAAAAAAAACACCTAGAGAGTCTTGCATGCTTTTAAAGAATCATGGAAGTCATTTATACAACTTTAAAAAGTATATATTTTACAAATAAGCTCATAAAAACTGTCAAAGTTTTCACTTCTTTTACATTTTTGATGACCGCAATGAAAGTTTTGTCATATAGTACAGTGTGTGTTATCAAACCATCTAGGATAACTGTTTAATTCTGATGAACTCTTGACTGGGTAGTTAATTAAAACTTATTACTTTTTAATAGTTTTTATATACTTATATGTTTTCTTAATTTGGATACCACATGTAAAATTCAGCAGTTTACACACACTCTGCCAAAACACAGTACTGGTGCTGTTTTATTATTTTTTTTAAATATATATTATACATAAATGTGTATAATATAAAAAAAATTACAGATTACAGAAAAAATTACAGAAATGTGTGTGACCAAAGAAATTACTTATGAAGTTTATGCAACATGGAATGGGCTTTTTTTGGGTACTGTTTGGCTTAAAACTATAATAATTTAAAATGCAACTAATTAATACTGTATTTCTTTTGTATTGATACTAAAATTGGTGTAAGCTTCAAGAAGCATATGACCTGTATGTAAATCCCCCCCCCCCCCCCCCCCCAAAAAACAAAAAAATCTGCAGTGTCCATGTCAAATTCATGTTGCAATATCTTAACAACAATTTAGTATTTTAGAATAAAACATGTTTTCAGGTTTGTGTCTTTTCATGTGAAATCTAAATTGACCAACTCTTATCTGAATGACAATTAAAACAGTTGAAAGATTTTAATTCTAAAAGGTTACGGACACTACACCTACTGTAGGTGAAACACTTTTTAGCACCAATACCATGTTTTCTCTGACTGTATTAGTATACAAAACATGATATATTACATTGTATGTCCAAATTGCACTTGTACTGCTGGTTTGTCTTTCATGAAAATAATATTACGATTATAAGTAAAGTAAATAGTGTGCATCTTTATCCAGATTTTTTTTTTAAATAGACCTGATTATTATTATTATTATTTTTTTATAGATCTGGAATTGTTAGATTTATGCAAGGGTAGGAAGGGTTGCAAACTTTAAATCCACAAAAAAAAAAATGTATGTTACAGTCTGAGTAATCCTGACAGTAATACATCAGGATCACTCAGACTCTAACGTACACTAACCCAAAAAGTCTCAAACAATTCACTCTTCCCAGTGAATAAAAACAAATGTGCAAAGAGATGGTTTAGGACACATTTGTGACAACCAATAATGTCCTTTTTAAATTCTTTTGTTTCCTCTGCAATCATCTCTACAGTCGGTCTGTTCCTCGATGCTATTTCAGTTATACAGCATGCTATTAGGAGAGAATGGGTTGGGGCACCCTGGGGAAATTAAAGAAGATGATTAGTGAGGGGAAAGATATTCTCTCTCTCTCTCTCTCTCTCTCTCTCTCTCTCTCTCTCTCTTTCTCTCTCTCTTTCTGGTCAGCAATAGATTTAACCACTACATGATCTGCATTGGACCTGCATTAATTGAAATGCTCCACGTTCCCGGATGAGGCATGGCTCTGAGAAGGTGTTTCAGTATCCGTGATTATGGTGATCAATTATTAATCTTTCATTTTGAGCTGGGCTGATGGATGTCACCGCTATAAATCAACTTTGAGTCAGTTTAATATGAAACCTTACTTACTTTTACTGCATCTCTGACTGGATTGGTTAGCTGTCAGGTCTTACATTAATATTTACACAGCCAGAACTTCTGACTAGAGACGAGGCTTTGGTGTAGGAGAGAAAAAGTAGAGAAAAAGTAGAATCTGCATCACATTAAGCCTAAAATCACCTGAAGCCATTTGCAGTCACTGAATATTAATCATGTTTAAAGGATCATGCATTCTGTTTGTTCTAATACTAGGGCCTGCCTGGAGCTGTTGGACTGAAGGGGGAGGAGGTGAATGTCAGATTTTGTTACATAAAAAAACATTTTTGACAAACATATATGACTAAAAGATTGTTTCGATATGTATAATTATATTATTATTTTTTAATGATATATGATTATATATCATTTAGCGTAAAGCATAAAAAATTTAGTTTTTATTCTTAATGCCATGACTAATAATTATAGTTTGATGGTTAATGAACTTGGTATTTATATGCATGTGATAGTGTGTTTGTTTTTTGAACATGCAAATATTGCTCCTAAAACAAATTTATGCGTAGAGCCAAAAAATATATCTTATCTTATATTGTCTTATTTTATCTTATTTTATATTACTCAATGTCATGCTGTAATGCTGGTTATCCGCTGTGATGTCTTCAGCAGCCAGATTGTACCTTCGTACCTACCACCAGCACAACAGCACCCCCTCTTGTGTGATACTGCTTAATTATTGCCATTAATTACAAATTATTTTTTTTAAAAGTACCCTAACAAAAACACAAATAAGACATTAATCATTTCATTATGTTAAAATGATGGTGTATAAACTGTGCGGGGATGTAAGCTGTAAACAAGTGTCTTAGCTGATGAAAAATGTAGCGCTCACTTATTATTAATAATAACAAAATATTTTATTGGCAACTCAAAAACTTCCACTTCAGTTTTGCCAGGCTTTAACCTGATCATTCATTTCACGCTGCTAGCTCTGCGGTGTTTCGTGGGTGTCGCTAAATGCAAATTAGTTGTTTCAGAAATCAACATACACTCTTTAATACAACGAAAATTAGTTTTTCTGAAACTTTTGGAATTTTGATTATGGTTAACGCAAACATTTTCACACAACTTAATTGGGGCCCAGTGTGAATAATTTATATCTTGATTATGAAATCTTGACCTCGTGCTTTCCGTTCTGCCTTGAGCTCTTCAGTCCATTTAATATTAATCGTAGGATGTGATCAGAAGGTACAGGGATGGACAAATCAATAACCCAGATTATGTTTACAGGCCATTTTATTTTATATAATTATGGTTGCCTGAAGGATTTGAAAATAATCCCAATTCTGCAAAAACTGAACTGCCTGTAAACTTGTTGTGACGCATATCAATGCTGCAAATCGATTTCATGCTTCTGGACCTCACCATACCTATGATTAGACTGTTTAAGAACATGCAAACTTAATACTCACAGACCGTGAGGCGAGAATCGAACAGTGCTAACCACTAAGCCACTGTGCCGCCAATTATTGATCATTATAAACCTGCAATCAGTTCTTTTTTTTTTAGCTTTATAGTAAGTTTGGAGCCAATTTAAAACCTGGGACATAAAGTCCTACATCTTT
The DNA here is from genome assembly GCA_030068275.1 of Clarias platycephalus. Classification (NCBI taxonomy): domain Eukaryota; kingdom Metazoa; phylum Chordata; class Actinopteri; order Siluriformes; family Clariidae; genus Clarias; species Clarias platycephalus. The sequence goes on along the minus strand of JAQQZT010000004.1, from coordinate 3,718,841 downwards.
AACATGTTTATAAGACTAGTCATTTGTCCATCTCTGAAATGTATCTGACGTTTTATTGCAGTGTGTTTGAGATGTACAAGTGTATTGAAAAGTTCATTCTGTTTCACAGGGACAGCAGGGAGCACCAGGAGACCCAGCTAAAGGCGTAAACATTATCAAATCACTTTAATCACTTTAATCGCTGAGATTTACATCAAAGATTTTTCATATCAACAGATTCTCATTCTCCTTTTCGTCCACAGATCCTTGGACCCCCTGGGAAAAAGGGTGCGAGGGTAAGAAAGATATTGTTTATATTGTTATAAATAATATAACAACGTGTTATACTGTATACAATCCTAACGAGATACAAATGCTCAAACGATGACGGAGCTTCTGAAGCAAAGGTAGGCCATCTGTAGGAGGCTCCCACGCACACTGCGCTTGTTTTTTGCTGTATTTTTTATCAAATCTGGCACGTTTGCTTTTTTTTGTGTATGTTCACCCCCTGTGGGATCCTTTTATCTACATTGATAAAAGTGAGCAATATGGCCGTCTCTGTGATGATTCATCCGCTGTTAATTTGTGAAGAGGCTATTCGTGCGAAACTAAAGTCTCCCGGAGGTCTACTCCCCCCACGAACGTGACTCTCAAAAAAAAGGCAGCAATCACGCTCCATACAGGGTTTAGATCGAGGTCTCAATTCGCTGCAGCTATTCCAGCGTGTGATTTGTGATGTTCATTAAAAGTTTGACTTGACGTCTTGTACACTCCGAGCATGAAGGAGACTGACAGTAATGTAGCAACACTGCCAGTAATGATGCGATGAGTAAGAGCGCTATACCTGTAATATAACACTGTGGATTCGTGCTTCCGGTGCCATTTCCGTGTCTCACTGTTGTT
>JAQQZT010000004.1:3696713-3706797 GCA_030068275.1 Clarias platycephalus | reverse complement strand
CATAGTTGAGGTATACCTATGATGAAAATTACAGGCCTCTCTCATCTTTTTAAGTGGGAGAACTTGCACAATTAGTGACTGACTAAATACTTTTTTGCCCCACTGTATATATCACCTTCCAGATGTTATAGTAATAATATTGTTGCATTTGGGGTTGAATAATAGCTTAGCTGTTTTTATATGCTGTTCTTGTCATTTCAAAATCTTTAAACTGTCCCATGTAGTGTGGCTTAATAATAACATCTGTATACATGCTAATTCATGCATTTAACAACCAATCGTGTGGCAGCAGGGTGATGCATCATGAGATATACAGGTGATGAGCTTCAATTATTGTTTATGTTATCATAATGTGATCCGAGAGGCATAACCGTTGGTGCCAGGCAGAATATCACAATTTCACAAACTGTTGTTGGTGCAAAAAACACCATCTTCACCACCAAAGGAAAAAAAAAAAAAGCCAGAGACGCATTGTGGTTGATGTGGCCAGGTCAGAGAAAAATGATTAGACTGGTTTGAGATCAGATATGACAGAAAAACAATTGTAGAATCCTCAACTGTAGAAGATTATTCTTATCTGATGGGAACAAGAGGCCCGCTGCCACATGATTGGCTGATCATACAGTTGTATAAATAAGCAGGGGTATACTGTACGTGTTCCTAATAAAGTGTCAGGTGAGTCCAGGTGCAATTTTTTTGTCTCTCAGATTCTTCTGCTAAAAAATCTGATGCCTTAATATAATATAGACATGTTTCATTGCCATTTAAGCTTCAACTGTCAGAAAATAAATTTAGATTATTTATTTATTTATTTATTTATTTTAATTCTTTCTCTTTAGGGCATATCTAACAGAGACGGATTGGACGGTTTAAAAGGAATGCATGGATCAAAGGTTATTCTTCTAAATAACTCGTATATATTCAATATGCACCAAAATATACAGTACTGAAATGACTAGATGAACAATATTACTGTACCTTGAGTATCTGTGAGTTTATTTCCCCTGAAGCAGAATGGGGAGAGACTCATTTCCAACAACAACTTCCTTTTTGCTACAGGGAACACGTGTGTCCTAAACTATGTCCCAGTGACAATCACACGTGTGTGTTCAAGATGCGCAAGTTTTAGTACTCTATATTTTGGCGTATAACGAATTAAATTGTTGGAATAAATTTTTTAACACATCCTTCCATTTTTTCACTAGTTGACATCTAGGTTTAAGCTATTAAAATTAATGCAGTTATTACAATCCTGATTTTTTAAAATAATTTTCATTTATTTAGGGTGAAATTGGAAAGAAAGGAGAACTCGGAGCCGTGAGTAATAATTCTGATGGCAGATAAGCATTACTCATAGCTTAAATGCAACACTGACATAAATATATAGGCTACATATATACTGTATATTATGTGTATAATTAGTTTTGTAATGAGCTGTAGTTAGTGTGATGTATGATGAGAGATATTTGAGAAGAAGAAGAAGAAGAAGTGAATGTCACTCATAATACAGTAAAAGCAGTAAGATTATTCTTGGAATGTTTGAGTCTATTTAAGTTCTGCGTGTGTGTTAATAGAAAGGAGACAAAGGAGATCCTGGGCGAGTTGGAGTTTCTGGAATGCCAGGTTTACCCGGTGTTCCTGTGAGTAATTATAGTTAATCTTGCATTGAGCTAAAGATACTGTAAGAAGAACAGAATAATTTTATTGCCATCACACTGAAAATGAGTTCAAAAGCAAACCATCCAACACACAGTCATGACACGATGCATTTCTTCATATTAAATTAAATGGTGTAGATTAAATTAAAGAAATTGGAACAAATAATTAACTATGATATGATACAAAGTGCCAAATTTTAGTACAATTTAAAAATTGTTTGTTTATGTAACAGCCTCACCGCAGCGACCTCATTTCCCCTCTTGTCTGTTCCAACCACTCATTATTCAGCATCAGCAGAATACTAATCACCAGCCTGATCATCTGTCATCATAAGTTTGATGTTTTTTATGCTTGAATGGTCACTGTGTGGCTTAACAAACATAAAACATTCCTTTGTAACTGATCAAAATATAAAGAAATGAGGGGGGGTCAAGACTTTTGCACAATAATTCATCATTAAAAAAATACACTTGATATTTAAAAAAAAACCAAGAAGACAAAAAATTACCCACACTGAGTATTACAATAAAATACAAAATGTTTGATACTATATGCATGTACATAAATATACACCTATATGATTGATTTCAAATGACATTTTAGTTGCAATATTGTTTCACTTAAAGGGCTGCTGCAGCAAAAATGTTAACTAATTATGTAAACCTTTTGACAGTTATATAAAGTCTACCAGATTATAGTTTGTAGTTTTGCTATTCTGCCATGTGACTGGTGTCCAAAATGCTCTGTTTTTAGGGTAAACCTGGTGTGGATGGCAAGCGAGGACTAGCAGGGAAAGATGTAAGAGCTTTCATCCTGTCTAATTATACATAATAGATGTGTATGCTTTTAATTCTGATTCTACCTAAAACTCTGTATTTCCTCACTTCAGGGGCAACAAGGACTCAGGGGTAGTGATGGGAAAAAGGTTTGCAGTAAAGAGCCTGACTCTATTACTATTCTTTTTTTTTTAATGTTGTTTAACATGTTTATCACATTTAACTACGTATGTTTGTGTGGTTACAGGGGGAGAAAGGAGAACCTGGTGTTGATGTAAGACTTTTAAAAGCCCCAGTAATCTTTATTAAATTATATGAAGCTGTTTAATTCTGTTCAGATTTAATTTGGGAACTGGTGTGTCCTCTCAGGGTAGAGATGGGCAGAAGGGTGATGTAGGTCCTCCGGGATTGCCTGGACTTCCTGTGGTAATGCCTGAGGTACAGAACACTTATATACCATTTATTTATTATGGAGTGTATTATTCAGAGTGAAGAATTAATAAACACACACACACACGCACACAAATCAGCTTAAATTTTATATTTTTAATTTAATTAATGTATACAACAGAAAAGCATTTGCCTTATCATCGTCGAGATCGCAAGTTCTTCAGTAGAGTTCTACTGAAGAAAGACTAGTTGGATAGGAACACTAGCCAATCAGGCAGAAGAGGGTGGATAGTGCTTTTCTTCATGTTTCTTACTCCACCCCCTAATGTTGCGTGAGCAGCCGTTTGAAAAGATAGCTGTTTGCATTCACATGAGAAAGCATACTATAGCTTTCCTTGTTGGTAAAGTAGCAGTCGCTTAATAGGAGAGGTCTTTCTACACTTAGGTAGGGAAGAAAACTTAATTATTTAATTAATTTGACCAATCAAAATAGTGACTTAAAAGTGCCATTAAGTAACAACATTTTCAGGACCCATTAAAAAAAATTATAATAAAAATATTTACAAAATACGAGGATGTGTTGGATAAAGTGTTATTTCGGAGTCAGTAGAATAATGAGAGTGGAAGTTCAATTCACCTAATTTTCAATGCTTAATGTGACTATTACAGTTTTTTTTTATGCAGCAATATTGTATATTAGCAGTTTACTAGATTACTTTAAATTCAAAGCTTGCCCCACTGTATAAGTCACAATTTTAAGTCACAATATTTTCTTCACATTTTTCAATCTCCTCTTGCGTTCATGTTCAGCGTGATTTAACATTACATTAGAGAGCAAAGACAAAACAAGCTCTAGCTCCATCATTATGCATTTTCCACCCCTGATTTTTTTTTCTTTTATCCCAACCTATAATTTACAAGAATTAACAGAAAACACAAAGGTGTGGACAGCAAACAGAAAATTAACTTACTTTGATAACTTGCATAACTAAGAGAAACATTCCCTTGTGTAAATATTGGTATGACTTTTGGACTTAAGTGTCTGACTAATGACTGCCCAGTGTGTAATAATGCTAAACATTAGGCGTGAAGTTATCACCTGCTAGCTCACATCTGATTTATTTCAACACTGGTGTTAATTAGACTGCATGTTGTGTTTTTGTTTAAAGGGTGTCTCAATAGATGATTTTCAGAAATCTCTTCCAGTTTCAGTGGGGCCTCCTGGAGCAACGGTGAGAGCAGTAGTGTGTTTGAGACGTGTGCAAACCATATACAATGAAATATAAATTAACAAATGTGAAGAGTTATCTAAGGTCAAATATGCTATACTGTATATCTGATTGATAAAATGTTTGAATTATTTCCATCATCTCTCCTTTCTACCTTTGTGTGTGTGTGTATACACAGGGTTCTCCTGGCATGAAGGTACGACATGATTTATGAATAATTACAGTATTGTGCAAAAGTCTTAGAGACCCTAATTTTTTTAAAGAATACAAATTTGATCTTTGAAAATTGTTTAATTTATGTTTTCTGCATTATAGAGTCAATAAAAATACATTCCAAACAGTACTTTTCCAACAACAAAAAATTTTTGTATGGCAAGAAGGGAAGCCACAAATTATATAATACTCCATTTCTTTCAATAACAAAGTCTATCTAGTCTTTATTAGAGTCTTTATTAGAGCTGAGGCAGATTCATCACCATGCTTAGGAAAATGTAGAAGCTCATAAAGAGACTTTATTCTCATTGTAACAATACAAAGAAATGTGTTTGGATGCTCTCAGAGACTGGCAGCAATAAAAAGAATCTAAGATCAAGACAAAAATAACAATAATTATGATAAAAATATAAATATAAGAACATATACAATGGAATATATGTATCTGATGCATTTTTAAACAGTAAAGCTGTTCTTTTGATACTGTTTCTTACTTTCCCTTATGAATTGTTTACATGTATAAATGTTTACTTTTGTTATTTTTGAAGGCATTGTTGCTTTATATCATTTCTTTGCTTGTGCCTAAGATGTTTGCTCGGTACTCTACATATGCTATTTTTCCTAAGTTGTATATTATCACCTGGTTTTTGTGTTAACAGGGAGAAAAAGGAGATTCAGGAGAGAAGGTATGTACACTATATGCAATGACATTATATCCGAATACATACACTTCAATATGGAGTCGGTCCCCCTTTCACAGCTATAACAGCTTCCACTCAAGGCTGTCCATAAGATGTTAGAGTGTTTCTGTTGAAATTCGTGTCCATTCATTCTGTAGAGTATTAATGAGGTCGGGCACTGATGTTGGATGAGAAGGTGCTCGATGGGGTTGAGGTCAGGGCTCTGTGTTAGGGCCAGTCAAGTTCTTCCACACTGAACTCATCAAATCATGTCTTTATAGTCCTTGCTTTGTTCACTGGGACACAGTCATGTTGGAATAGAAAATAGCCTTTCCCAAACTGTTGCTCAAGTTGCATAGAAGCATCACATTGTCTTGGTATGCTGAAGCATTAGGATTATCCTTCACTCGGGGAAAAAGGGCCTGATTGGCTTGATTGAAACAGCTGAATTCAATAATTATATAACAGGTTTGGACTTTTGTCCATATAACATAAAATGTTTTTTTAATTTTGCTCAGGGGGACACTGGATTTCCAGGAAGAGGTGTTGAAATGAAGGTAAACCATAGATTTGACTGCACACTATTCTGTGTGTTTATATGTTTGTGCATGAGTGTATTCAGATAAAGATAGATTAAAATTTACATTTCAGGACATCGAGGCTTTATTTGAATCATATGGCATTAAGGTGAGCTTCTGTTATCAAAATCTAGTTAAGTTTAAACAAATCATTTGTCCTTTTTAGTTTTCCAAAAGCAGTATGCAGTGGCAGTATTTCTTCAAAAATGTATTTTTTTCCTCAGCTTTCCCTGCTGAAGGCTTTAATTGATAGACTCCTGCAAGATGGAATGGAGGAACTACTGCATGAGATCAGTACCAAGAAAAGATCCAAAGGACAGACGATACACCCCGACTCCAACATCATCACTGAATACACTGTAAGGCTTAAAGTATTCTCATTATTTCACTACATAAAGTGAGGTATAAAGTTTATTCTAATGCTAAATGGCTCGTTCTGAATCATATATGTGAGGAACGATACAGTTAAGAAAGTACAGTTTATAATATTTCTGTTTTCTTCCTCATACACTGCAGCGTGTTGCCAACGAATGCATTATTTATTTATTAAGAAACACTTTTCAGCCATTTGTACTTGTTTTTCCTGTTATAGTGGACCCTCTATTTTCATTTGTTAGAGCATCTGTAGGTGATTTCAAATGTATCAAGACAGAAAATGCACAACCTCTGTCTCAAAATCTATAAAGCTTCAAAGCTATCGCTTCTGATATCTGATACTGGAGACTCCTTCTATAAAGAAAGCATATCAACAATTATTAACAATTTTCCTTTGCAAAGGTATACATACCCCTTTGACCTTTTCCAGATTTTGCCCTCATACAACCACAAACGTTAATGGAATGTCCTTGGTGTTTTATGTGATAGATCAACACAAAGTGGCATTTAATTGTGAAGTGAATGGAAAATGATATATGGTTTAAAATTATTATTATTATTTTTTACAAATAAAAATCTGCATTTGTATGCAGCCCCCCTGAATCAATACTTTGTAGTTGTTTTAAAAACCATTTATAATTTTCTTTCCAATTGACATTGCTGTGCAACTTTGTGTTGGTCTGTAACATTAAATCCCAATAAAAGACATTTACGTTTGTGTTTGTAACGTGACAAAATGTGGAAAACTTCAAGGGGTATGAATACTTTTGCAAGGTACTGTAATACATGTTTTCCTTTGTTACAGTACATACTGTAACACCGCACTTTGTTTTCTTTCATAGGAAATGATTCAATACTTTAAGACCAGTCATAATCGAGAATTACACTCGATTACACTCTGGTGTAAATATGGTCATTTTTTTTAATCAAGAATTAATGTGACGATTAATAAGTAATGCAAACCATCTTTATTTGTAGAACTCGGTGAAGTACGATCTTTCCAGTGAGCCACAGACTGATGGACTCCTGCCTGAAGAATCGGATCGAAATGAACCGTACACAGTTAAGAAAATTGTTTTAGATGATCCCTTAAGAGGAATATTGAAACTGAGAAAACATGTAAAAAAAAAAAGAAGGAAAAGTCAGTCTGTTTGTGTAGTGTATATTAAAATATCTATCTGATGTTATGTAACATGACCAAACTTTTCTTTTTCTTCTTTTTTTTTTTTAGGTTTTGCTAAATGACACAGAAGATGGTGGCACTCTCTGGAACACCACTATGCATAGTAACGCAGATCTGAACAGAACAGAGAGCAGCATTGACGTAGAAGAAGAAGTTGAGGCTCTGCTAGAATCCTTTACAGAAGCACCATCTATTCTCGTTACTCAGATCAACTCCTCTTCAGAGACGGTAAACGTCATCGTTTCACACAGAAACTGTTCAACTGTTGCTGTCATAATGGGTGTGGTCTTTTCCAAGCTGACTCCACCCCTATACCCAGTCTGATTGCATGAGTCGATGATTTAAGTCATAAGCACTGTCCTTCACACTCACAACAAAATTAACTTTAATGTGTCACCTGCCCGAGACGGATATTAATAATGAAATGGAATTTTATTTCTTTATATATTTCTGTATATTTATGTCCCCTGTGTGTGCATTTTTAATACACAGATTAATACAACAAACACAGAGGTAAGTATGGAGGACGTCCTCCTCAGTCAGGACAACACAGTAAAGAAGACTTCTGTCGAGAAGAAGAAGGGCAGAGAAAGAGGAAAGGTGCGCCATAGCTTGAATTTATTATTGTCGCCGTTTTGTGAAGTTCATTTATCAGCAGAGCTACAGTATTAATCAACATGTGTTAATGATGGCAGCACAGATGTTATACACTGACCACTACGTGATATCTACACTCTTATAAGAAAAGGGTTCTTTATGAGGATCTTTAACATACTATATACAGTACTGTGCAAAAGTCTTGACCTCCCTCATTTTTTTCATATTTTGCTTCCGAAGAGGCAGACTTTTTTTTTTATTGTATTTTTAATGTAGTCTTAAGGAACAGTTTCCCAGGCTTCCTGAAGGACTTTTTTGTCCCTCACATACTGTATTTTCAGTCCAGTTGCTGTACCTGGGCAGTTTCAGAGAAATGTTTTTATTTGTTAGACCTATAAATCATTCAAACATAAAAAAAACTTGAACCAGTAAGAAACCGGTGCAGATGATGACAGATGATCAGGTCAGTGATTAGGATACTGGTGATGCTGATGCTGAATGCTGAGTGGTTGAAACAGATGAGAGGGGAAATGAGGTCACTGCTGAGGCTGTAAACAACCAGTTTTTGTTCAAGCATGCTTTTTTCAGCCCAAAAACATTTGTTCCTATTTCTATAATTTAATCTACATCATTTATTTTAAATGAATTTAATATGAAGGAATGATGAGTGGCTCAGGGCTTTTGCACAACCCTCTATCTATACAGTATACAGTATGTATATTAGCATTTCAAACAACGTGAAAACTTTCCTAAGGTTTAGAATGTCCACTCATTTTCATTAAATAGCCTACAGTTGTATAAAATAACACCCACAGTATTTAATCTTCTATAAATGAATCTAAATGATTAACCCTGGTGATTTTTCTTTTAAGGGTGTAATATGATAAATCCGAAATCACGTGTTCTCTGCACATGTTAATGCAGCCCTCAGGCCTAGGTTTAATAACCGCTGTTCTAAAGTAACCGGCGCTGTTTAATGAATAACTGATGAACATTTAAAGCATTAATTAGTATAAAACCTGTAAAAACATGGTAATATAACCTGTAACTAAAATATGATTAACACTTGAATAACCCGAACAAACTGAAACGAATTGAATCTAATTTTATGCGTTTTGGGTCGTGTTCAGAGTTGGGTTCAGCGTACGCGGTGAGAATTTAATTCCGAATGTTCACACATCAGTATTCAGACCTCAGGCTACAGACTTAAGCGCTGCCGTAGTAACGCACCATTCTGAACAGCACTACGTCATGCAGAAATGTTTGCGCTTACCATGTGAGCCTAATTATTAATATATAAATATGGCAATTTTCATTAATTTACGGTATTTATCAATGAATACAGTAAGTCAGATGTTTTTATATAAATAAAATTGAAAGAGAGAGGTACTTTATCTACATACATTTTTCCATCCAATAGCTAACTCCTGTAAAACCAACCTCCACATTTTTTCAGCGAGTGACACTGTGATTGACAGGAAATTATAGAGAGTATGCCCCTCCCACCCTAAAAGCATAGACAGTTCAGTTCTCAGGGACTTTTAGCCACTGATTGAAAAATATTGGGATTCAATCCTGAGATCTCTGAGCCAATGCCTTTCTGTAATACCTTTTTATATCTCTAGCTTTTAGAATACAGCTGCAGTTGTAGACATCTATCCATCCATGCACACAAACTCATGTACTACAATGTGCCTAGAGGAGTGAGACGACAGTGCTAGTCACCTTGGAATAGACATCAGGAAAAAAGCCTAGTTTTTAAAAAAATATGTGCTAGATTCTAAAAAAAAAATCTCTGATGTTTCTACTAAGAAGAAAAAAATCTAAATTGGGAACACATAAAAAAACAATTATACCTACATGAGGCAAATGTGAGTATGTCTAAATTGTCTGAGTATAAATATGAATGTAACTTAAGTGCCAACTCTGAATACGGCCCTTATAAGAGCAATTGTTTATCACTAATGATGGATTCCACCTTATATGTTAAAGACTTACCTGTGTAATCAGAGACTGATGATTAGAGTCGTTTAATTTCCTGTATCACTAATTTAAAAGTGATTACATGTCATAACCTTTTGTGATTGTAACACTCTTAACCAGGGTAAGGGGAATAAAGGACGACATAAACGACAAAGGAAACGATTGGTAAATGCCCCGTTTAAACATGTCATAATCTAACACCTGTCTAAACTCATCTAATACTGATTTTCCCAATTTAAACATCTCTGTCTAAATGTCTGTCTAAATATCTCAAAAATAACATATTGCTTTATGTTCATTGTGCATAAGTACAACACTGAGTGTTCACAAACATTTCCTGTGAAATTATTGCTATGAACAGTTTGTATAATAATTTTCCCCTTGATTATTGAACAACATGGTTTATTATTATTATTTGTAG
>JAQQZT010000004.1:3672989-3683399 GCA_030068275.1 Clarias platycephalus | reverse complement strand
GTGTGTGTGTGTGTGTGTGTGTGTGTGTGTGTGTGTGTGTGTGTGTGTGTGTGTGTGTGTGTGTGTGTGTGAATTTAATTTGTTAATGTCTATGAATGTTCGTAGATCTGCGATCCTTTTTTTTCTGCAAAAATTGGTAACTTGAATGTTCGTAAGTCGGGGACTTATTGTATTGAAATTCAAAAGGTGCAGCTCATTTATGCTCATTGAAATAAGGTGCTACGGTGCTGCTCAGTTTTATAAATACCATGCCATACCATAGACTGTATAACAAACTGACAAACCCTCCATGATGTGACGAGGGGATGATGGAAATCTCGCTATGGAGAACAAAACCATATCATGCTGTAAATGTTTAACATGGCGGTGTATGGAAATTCACTTTGGCAGCCAGTTTCTAGTGATCATTCAAAGTACTGCACCGTTTGGAACTTCCTCACTCGACTCACCCCTTGGCATGGTATGGTATTTATAAAACTGAGCAGCAGACATTAACAAATTGCAGAAGTAGCTCACATGTATTGTACAAAAAATAGACACTGCAGTGCACTAGATACCAATATTTATAATTATATATGATATTTTCAGGGTGTAAGTGAATATAAAAAAATTTATAAAGTCCAGTATAGCACTTTGAGATTTGTTTCAAATATAAAGTGCATTATAAATTAAATGTATTATTATTATTGTTGTTATTATCATATTATATCATATATATGTGTGTGTGTGTGTGTGTTGAGGAGAAATGAGTCGGCCTCACCAGGTTTAATGAATCAGTCCGGGAGCACGATGATAGAAAATGTCTGTCCTGTAAAGCTGTCCTAATGGGAAATAATTTCGGAAAATCCTCAACAAAACACAGTTCACAGTCCAATACAGTGGAAAACAGCTCTGTTCCATTCAAAGGTTTTAACACCATGTAGTGCTGTCTCTCCCTCCCAATTTAAATGAGGTCAGCTGACTTGTTAGGCATGTTTAAAAGGGTTTAAATGCAGTTATGTTTTTTTTCCACATGGTGGAAGTGTGGGCAAAGGGCCCAAATGCACCGCTCAAATTTAGCCAAGTGGATTGGTATGCTTTACATTGTATATTTGTGTCAGAGGTGTATAAGACTCAGACTTAGGAATATTTTCCTCGAATGGAACTTGTATGTAGGTCAGGGACTACCTGTATTTAAAGAACTTCATTAATTCCAAGGGGACATTGCTTTGCCTTGTTACAGTTGTTCACTGTTAAAAAAGCCAATTGCAATTACAGAACAAAAAACAATGCAAGTGAAGATCAAAGTTGCAATGTTACACAGTGGAGTGAATATGTGATAAAAGTTCTGTAATTTCATGTACTGTGAATTTGTTTTGTCGTAAAAAAAAAAAAAAAAAAGGTTTCCTATTCTATGCTAATGAGATTCATCTAATTAATGCCATTAAAATAATTTATTTAGTGAAAAAAGTTTATTCCTGTTTTTCTTGCTTATTCCAAGTCTAACTTTATGTGTGCCAAAAACTTTCCAAGTCGTGGAAAGCTTTTTGTGTGTTACACTTACACTGGAGACAAGGACAATTATCACACTAAGACTGCTGTAAAAGTGCATGTGAATTGTTTATTAATGAGAACATTGGTATAAATATATTTTAAAATGCTGTTATAGGAATTAGATTTGATTGCAGAAGTGACTTGGTATTTAGCATAAAAAAAATCTTTGTAGCTAAACAGATTATACAGTAAAGGGAGTTTGTCATTATGTGGGTATTTTCAGGTGTCCACTTCTAGTGCAAATGGAACAATGCCTAAAGTGAAGAGGAGCGCCCCCTTGCCTGATTATGAGGTAATACAGCCTATGTTTTGGTGAGGCTATCAAATGACTCACAATGTAAAATAAAATATAGTTATATAAAAAGCAACAATGTTTTTTATAAGCTTCTTCCTCACATTTCTGTCTGTTTAAAGCCCTCAAATAATGCAAGAAAGAAAAATACACAAAAGGTAAGTGAAGTGGGTTTGTTTTTTAGTTAGGAAGAAATAAACAAGGATTTGTACGCGTCACGTGACCGCTACTGCATTCTTTACTCTCGTTTTAGAAAAAGAAGCCGAAGCACAAAGATCCAGAATCTGCGACTGAAATGTACAAGGAAACAGATCTAGCTGCTGAAGTAGAAAGAGGAGTGGAGAGACAGGCTAAAATAGAAAGAGAGATGACAGAATGGGACATGGAGGAGGAAGAGAAACAAGGGATACAGGACCAGCCGGGGAATGACCAGAGCTCAGGAGACAGAGACGAGGAGAGGAGCGATGAGAAGGAGGATTGGGACTGGGATGAAGCGAGAGAGAGAGACAGGATGGAGATGGAGAGAGAGAGGATGGAGCTTGAACGCGAGAGAGAGGAGGAGTTGGAAAGGGAGAGAGAGGAGGAGTTGGAAAGGGAAAGAGAGGAGGAGTTGGAAAGGGAGAGAGAGGAGGAGTTGGAAAGGGAGAGTGTCATGTCGAGGAAACAAGGGAGGGAGATGGAGAGAGAGGAGATAGTGGATAGACGGAGGATGGAGTGGGAGTTGATGGAGAGGGAGAGGATGGGAGAGGTGGACAGAGAGGAAGACATGAGAGCACACATCTCTCAGTATGAACTTCTCAAGGTAATAAGTTCATTACAGTGGTCATGTGATGAGCACTACACTAAAATACATTGAAAACAAAGAAATTAAACCCATAAAATTACCATAATTTATAATCACAAAACCAGTCAAATCTGTTTGTATACAGTTTCATGTCTAACAGTATGACTATTCAGTGGAAATCATTATTTTCTTCTCAAGGGACCTCCTGGTGAAAATGGTCTACCAGGACCTAAGGTAATTATGATTTATTATTTATTTATTTATTTATTTTTTACTCTGTCTCATAGTAATATATTTCTTGTTTTATTATTCAGTTCAATCCCACCCACACATGTGACATCATCCACCCCCTGTACGCCGTGTTGGAAAATTATTACTGTCAATCAAACTGGGTGGCTTGAACAGCATCCTCACTCCATTAGCTTTGATGTCCTCATAGTGCTATTTTTATGTTATCACAACCGGGAGCGTTTCATCAGAATATTTATAATTTTCCTCACTCTCTCATTTTCCTTTGCTGATAGCAAGCAATGTTCTTGCTATCAATGTTCTTTTCTGTCTCCTTTCCTCCCAGTTAACCCCTTAAATTCAGTCGATTCACTTTTCTTACTCTTATACTTAATATACCTCCATAATATTGTCTGGGCCCCACTTTTCAAACAAAAGCATCTCTGACCCGTTGTGGCCTGGACTCCACATGGCCTCTGAAGGTGTGCTACGGTATCAGGCACCAAGATCTTAGCAGTCTTCTAACTTGCGAGGTGGGAATCTCCATGGATTTGACTTCTTTGTCCAACACATTCCACCTATCCTCTGGATTGAGATTTGTAGAATTTAGAGGCCAAGTTATCACCTTTAACTCTTTGTCATGTTCTTCATCACAGTTCCAGAACATTATGTGCTGTGTGTCAGCGCACATTATCCTGCTGAATGACGCCACAGCCGTCAAGAGATATTGTTTCCATGAACGGGTGTACTTGTTCAGCGACAATGTTTGGTGCGTCAGACCAGGCCACCTTCTTCCATTTTGTAGGTGCTTCCTTCAGTGGATATTCAGAATTCAGCCTGGGATCTGTTACCATTCTGCATTTAAAATTACATAATGGCATTTGGCAGACACCCTTATCCAGAGTGACTGATCAGGGCATACAGTACTTACGTATTACTAACTAAAAAAATTAGATGAAATCTTATTCTAGCTATTATTCTAGCTAGTAAGGATGCTTTTCTTTTGCTTTTCATGTTTGTACAGGGTGAAATTGGGGAAAAGGGACAAAAGGTAACTATTTTAAAGCTGATAATTAAAAACAGCATATATTTACAAAATCAAATGTTTTAGATCTTTGATTGAAATGCTGATGTGTTCTTCAAGGGTGAGCCTGGAATAGGACACCGTGGACCGGTCGGTCAGGCTGGTCCACCTGGGCAAAAGGTAAAACACTTCTATCATCCATTTGTTTACACTCTCAGTTCGCATGAAGAGCCTTTAAAAGTCTATCAAGGAAGGAGCATTCCCAACTCATGTCTCGCAAAATGTAAAACTTTTCGTACATTCAACATATAAGACTTCTCTGATTATGAGCTGATCAGTGTAGAATATGGCTATAATCAAGAACTCCTTGATTAGTGTCCGTGATTTTGTCCC
Organism: Clarias platycephalus; assembly: GCA_030068275.1. Lineage (NCBI taxonomy): Eukaryota > Metazoa > Chordata > Actinopteri > Siluriformes > Clariidae > Clarias > Clarias platycephalus. The sequence continues at coordinate 3,679,145 of JAQQZT010000004.1, read as the reverse complement.
AAATGAGAGTTAAGCCGGGGCCCAAAACCATCAAATGCTTTTTGAGCACAAATGCATGTTTCATCCATCAGTTACTCCAGTGTGAATGACTTCTTTCCAAATTTGTGCTACAAAAGATATTTTGAGAAAGCAAGACTAAGATTAATGCAAATACCAAGAAGTCCCAGTCAAGTCAATATAGGAAACATCCTGAAACCATACTTGAGTTTTCAGGCTTAGTGTAGAATATTATGGGTTTAAAATGAGTTTAAGCATTGTGGTCCTACCCTGAAGAAGCTCCAAAGATAGTGAAATGGCATAAACGTATTCACCTAAGCTCAGGTGGTTAAATACCTACCTGGCAGATTTCATGCCATAATCAAGTAAATGGTTTGCCCAAGGCAAGGCTCAGGCTTTAGTGTTGAAATGACTTGTGCTGAAAGTCCCAGAATGTCTTTTACGGCACTTTTATTGGCGGTAGTGGTGTGTTTTTCTGTAGGTTGGGGATCACGTCACAGCAATGCCAAGCTCCTGCTGCTGTGACCTTGAGCATGCCTCATGGGTGACTTCATGTTTTCAACCTACAGTAGTGTTCTAACAATCAAGGATATGCAAAGAAGGGATTTAATTGTGCTGTAATGTATATGTGACAAATAAAGACTTATTTTATGGAAGGAGGGGCTTACTGTAGTCAGAGTTTCTGGTTTCTGCTCTATCTTGTAACTCCAGGGTGAGCCTGGAGAACCGGGACCTTCTGGAGCCCAGGGCATTCAGGGCATCAGGGGCAACCCTGGGATTCCAGGAACACCAGGTCAAAGAGGTGAAGCAGGAGACCCCGGGGAGCCAGGTAAAGAGGTAAGTGTCCTAATTCAGCTTGACCAAGATGCCGCAGTGGATGGCTGCCCAGGTGTGTTGGTACACATTGTTTTATTTTTTGTTGTTAATTTAGGGTGTTGCTTTAGTTGTTTAATTTTGTGCACCAGAGAGGAGCTTCTAAACGTCAAGAAAATACCTACTGAGAACTTTTTACCCACTTTTCTCGGCCCATCACTGGTTTAATTAAAATGTCAAGAGGATGGTCAAGGGACAGAATCCACACAAAGCAGCTGGACCAGACTCTGTCTCTCTCTATCCTGAAGCATTGTTCTGTCTTTTCTCTTTATTTTTCTTTATTTATATGTGAGCAGTGCAATTGTCCAGTTGTCCATTTCAAGGTTTTCAGATCCCTTGTGTGTGAAAACCTACTTGGCCTTGAACCTGATTCTGGTTAAGATTTAGTCCTGAAGAGAAACGGCTTACATTACTCACTTCTGATGCTACACATTTTATGTTCATTTTACTGTAGAAGTAATTATAGTCACAATGGAATAATATATTTTGAATTGAATAACTAATTATTTTAAAGAGTGATTTTCCGTCATGTGTAGGGCGACAGAGGAAGGCGAGGAAAAAATGGTTCACCTGGCCCTCCTGGTACACCTGGCCCTCCAGGAAAAGAAGTATAATAACAAAGATATTTATACTTTACATAAGGAAATGACACAGAATATATCTAGAATATATATATATATTCATTTATTTTATTTTTTTACAGGGGACTTTAGGTCCACCAGGACCAAAAGGTGATAAGGTAAGACGTTTATTTTAGCCACCTGTAGAATCATCAGCAACATATATTGGCATCATTTATGAAAAGTAGCAAGGATCACAGAAATTACACTCCTTTTATGAAGATTATTAAGCTAAAGGATTCTGGAGCTCCTGGAATACCAGTTTCAAGGCAGCGCCACGGTATTAATCATCCCTGTAGACTTTACAGGTGGTTTGAGGGACTTTTCCTTGTAAGTGGTCTCTAACACTTCCTGATTCATGATTTATGATTTTGGGACATTGATTGACGTCATGACTTCTGTTAAGGTTTAGCCCAAAAACATGTTCCTTTTGTAAAGAAATTGAGATTCAATGGCTCCTGAATGTTTTGCTAGAGTGCACGAAATTGAAGAAGATTTCCTCCTCCTCCTTATAGTGTGAAGTGAGATGTTCTTGTATTAAAAAGTCACTTTTTAAAAAAAATGTCATCTGTTATCTGTTACCAGGGCGACAGCATCCCGGGGGAGCCAGGAGAGAGGGGCATGGCCGGACTTCCAGGCCGCAGGGTAACATGGGATGGGATGGGGAAAGAAGATTCAAATGAACAGCGTAATAGTATTCTGTGGCACAGGGTTAGATGGTTTTGTACTGATTTTAGGTGCATTTTAATTCATAGTTGTTATATTTACTTTATTTTTTTTTGTTATTGTAGGGCCCCAAGGGCACTCTGGGGGTCCGAGGGCCATCGGGACCCATGGTAAAAAGTTACAAAATGGGATGTGGGGCATTTATTTATAAACTTTGGTTTCTATAATTAAGACATGAATGTCTATGCATTTTTTCTATGCATAATTCCTTAAATTCTAAAACCTTTTCATTCTAAAATATTTTAATTAAATATTATTATAGATGATTAATGCTAACACAATATATTATGGATGTTTTCCTTGTCCAAGGGTCCCAAAGGCTTTACTGGCATAAAAGGAGAGAAGGTAAAATGACTTTGAGTTAAACTTCAATTGAAATTAAAAAAGAAATATTTTCATTCCGTTAGTTTGAGGGGTTAATTAAAGGCTCATCAGTTCCTTTTTGTGTGTGACTTAAAAGAGACCATGTATACAGATGAGGACACTTATTATCAGCTACATTCAGTATTCGGTTTCACATTGTTATTTAATGTACAGATTTCTAAGAAAGCATGTGTTATCCATCACATACAGGTAGCTGTAAATCATAGGCTTGTATGAGGTAATTGTGTAAAATGACCAGAACTGGGCTTAAGAAAGCCATCAGTGGGTTCGTCCTGAATTCCATTTGGTTTCTTGATCTGATCAAATGCTTACCCGAGTTGTAACTGATGTACACTATATATTGCTAGTATGAAATCATCCAACCAGTTTCTGTCTTTATTTTTCTTCAATCCTTTTTTTAAAATAAAAATCTCTTTACTAGGGTGATAAAGGGTTATCAGGCAACCGAGGTGAAAAAGTAAGAGCCAGCTACATGTCTGAAAATCACATCATGATGATCACCTTTCACCTGGACTGCTTATTTTTTTTTAAACTTCACTTTCTGTTTGTTCTGTGCACAGGGGAGTCCTCTATCCATGCCTGGACCACGTGGATATAAAGGCACAAAAGGAGAAGCGGTATGCATGTTAGAGAAATCTGTTTTATGTCGGGTTTCTTGTGCATGATACAGAATAAAGCACCTGCTGTTATAGGAAAATAATCAGAAAAGGGGGGTGAGATACAGCCCACATAAATTAGGGCTCAAGCATAAGGAGCTAGGCCACCATATAGGAGCTATGATGTCACAGCTCCTACAGTGTTGATGCTCTGATAGTGCTGAAATGATATGAAGGGCCCTATTGTTCTTCTAAGGCTTTTTTCCCCAGCATCCAGGGCTTTTTTTTCTTAACATTAAAAAAAATTAATGAAGATCAGCACACAGGTTGGAATCTGCTTCTATTAGGACACATGAGTGGCTAGGCCCACATGAGATTTTGCTGCATAGCTCATACACACAGGCATGTGAAAACTTCACCAAAGCAAGGATTATACATTTTTGTTGTTAAAAAACATCATGTTTTTATGTATGATATTAGGTTTAGATTATCTTGAGTTTTCGCCATGCAAGTTAAGCCAAGCCTTTATTGGTCACATGTACATGACTGCACAGTGAACTTCTTGTCTTTCATATAGCCCAACGTGTTAGGGGTCAGAGCGCAGGGTCAGCCATGATATGGCGGTCCTGGAGCAGACATGGTTACGGGCTTTGCTTAAGGGACCAGCAGCAGCAGCTTGGTGCAGCTGGGGCTTGAACTGCGCACCTTCTGATTAGTAACCCAGAGCTTAATATCTTAATATTAATATCGCACCTGGCCTTCCATCAGATCTGTATCAGGAGCATCTGACCAATCAGAATAGAGAACATCTGGACTGCAGGGTTTTAAGGGTTGTAAAACAATTTGAGCAGTTTATTGTTTTATACAATTTTCCTCCATATAAGGGTGAACGAGGGTCTCCAGGATTTGATGGTGATAAAGGGGAGAAAGGAGAGGATGGACCTCCAGGGGTGAAGGTGAGCTGGATGGTTATTTCTGTCTGTGTTTCTTATAGTACCACAGAGATAACAGATTATTCCTACCCAAATTACTATACCAGTAAAATGTATATTAAGATGATCTATACTATTCCAGAAAGAGTTTATAAAGCACATGCAGCATTAATTGATTTCACCCTGTGGTGCCCTTAATGACATGTTTTGAAGAATTTCCAGTATGACTAAGTGATCTGTACCTCTGCTACTATAATACAGGGTGTGAAGGGAGAAGCTGGAATCAAAGGAATTGTAGGGCCCTTTGGAGCGCGAGGACCAGTAGGACAAAAGGTTAAAATCAAGACTCTTTACACACAAATGGCTCTTAGTTGTTGTTTTTTTTTCCTCCTCCAACAACTCAGCCATACTGTTGACTGAACAGGATGCACTCACACTGATGCATAAATCTTTGTCATTTATAAAACATATTATTGAAACCAAAACTTACATTTCATTTGTATCATTATACTTACAGGGAGAAGCAGGAGAACCAGGCACAAATGGAGAAGCGGTAAATCATAATGCATGATCATAGAGGTAATAAAAATATTTCATGCACATCGAACTGCAGCGTCCATAATTATATGCTTGGGCTGGTATAGGGTCGTAACGGACAGAATGGGCTGCAGGGTGAAAAAGGCGACAAGGGAGACATGGGACTGCGAGGACAAAAGGGTGAAGAGGTAAGAAGCATTAACAGATATAAACTCACTTTTACAAAAGATACCCTGTGTATTTTAGGAGAAGATGCTTTGGGTTCTACAGAGCGCTAGTCAGAAGCTCAGGGACGTCTTTAGATCAATGGGCGACTCCAAAGCTGTGAATGAGACCTTTTAGAGAGGAACACATGAGTGTTGTTGCCATGGGAACGGCCTGCCACATACCTGACCCTTACCCAATCGAGGTGGCGCTAAAGACTTTTAAAATCTTTACATTTAAAACTCAAGTGTTTATAAGATGTTTTTGAAATAGCTGGTATAATTAAGCAATATCACACTCAAGGTTGTACTGGATATCAGCACTCCTGTGATTCGGTTGTAGGCATGAGGGCGCACTGAAGCTCTCACAGCTGTGCTGATATTTAGTACAACAGCCTATATGTGCTTGAATGTGATGTTGTGTAATTTTTATACAACAGTTTCTCCAAACACCATTTTTTATAAACAGATTATGATGTATTATGATTTAGCCAGTTATTACCCAGACACATATTGTTCTGTGACTGGCGGAACTAATAACCGCAACTGGTGGAGCTGGCGACTGACAGCTAGCCACCGATAGTTAGTGTAATTTTAAATTCCTACCTGTACTCTGTAGCCAAAAGGTGTAGAGAATAAGCCATGGAGGGGTTGTGCAGTCCTGTAAATATCATAAGTTTCTATTTGTATTTTTACTTGTTTTGTTTTAGCATATCATCTCCCTCTATTAACCATTTGGGTTCTGGGGTTAAATCCCAAATAGTATTAAATAGAAAACTAGTGCACTACATTATGTTGGGTGTAGTGCCCTTGATCAGGGGTTAGAGAGCGATTTGGGACTCAACCTCATGTTAGAAGCTTTGTAGCTTGCCTTAGTGTAAATAAAATAATACATAGCGACTTAGAAGCAATTACTAAGTAGACAGCAACTTTTGTAGGAATTAATCTTTTGACTCTTATTAAGCTCTAATTAATCTAATTAAACCTAATTAAGCCCTAATGACAAAATTAAAGCCAACAACTGATTAAACGAGTGGAGAAGCGTAATGGGTATACAGATGCCTTCAGACAGATGTGCTGGATAATACAATTAAGCAATAAACAATCATCCATGTTTTGTAATGCATTTTGGACCGACCTCGATTTAGGAAAAGATCAAAGTGACTTTGGAAGAGGGTTCATCACTGGACCCTGCAGTTCTGCTGTTGTTATTGTCAGGATGAACTAACCTCGGTGACCAGAAGACGTAGCTTTAGCGGTTAGCCCAATGTAGCGTGGATGGTAAACC
>JAQQZT010000004.1:3624506-3645003 GCA_030068275.1 Clarias platycephalus | reverse complement strand
ATATTATTTTTCATTTTCATTCATTTATTTTTTACTCAGTAGCGAATATGATTTCAAATGTAGTGAAGTACAATACTACAAAACATACTTAAGTAAAAGTAAAAAATACAGATTTAAAAAACTACTTTAAAAAAGTACACAAAAAATCTACTCAATTACAGTAATGCGAGTAAATGTAATTCATTACTTTCCACCTCTGGGGATATGATGTGCTATGAACACTTTCCCTCACCTGGTGGCAGGTGTGTGTGTGTGTGTGTGTGAGTGTGTGTGTGTGTGTGAGTGTGTGTGTGTGTGTGTGTGTTTGTCGTATAATGTGTCACTGTCCCTCACTTGTGTGTGTGTGTGTGTGTGTGTGTATAATGTGCTGCTAGTGTGCATCTCTCTCTGTGGTCCCCCAGTAGGTGGGGCAGTTTGTCGGTCAGGCAGTTAAAGTCAGGAATGATTTTATTGAGTTTGTTTACGACATAAGATAAGATAAGATAAGATAAGATAAGATAAGATAATCTGGACCGTCAGTCAGGAAGTGCAGCACTGCCTCTATTTTATTGCACACTCACAAACTCTTATTTGAGACTTTTATTTTGAAAGACCTCCCGCCGGCCGCCATCTTGGATCTCCGGGCTCTTTGACTTCAGCAGCTGACGTGGAGCTGAGACTCGGATAGAGGGATACCGAGACGCTGAGTTCTCACACTTATTACCCTGAACATTCCTTAAAATGATAAAAAAATTTGATAAGAAGGACGAGGAGGCGGGTGAGAACTTGGTTTAATTCGTTTTGCTCGTTTTAATTCGTTTTGCTCGTTTTATTCTGCGTTGTTGGTTGAGACAAATTGGTGTGCAGTGTTTTAGACGTTAGCTTAGCACAGTGCGATGCTAGTTCGGCTAATTAGCTAAGATTTCTCTTTTAGTAAAAACCTTCTTCAGGTTGTTTAATATTAACAATTTTAATGTCTTATCCGCTTTAGTACAAACAAATAAATGCTCTTCTATAGTATATATTCTGTATCTAGATAACTAGCATTGTCACAGCCAGCTAACTTATTTATCATATGCTTTAACTGAGTCAACTGGATAAATAACTTGTACATTATTAATCTGATATTATGGTGATTATTATTATTATTATTATTATTATTACAGTCATGAAGTGTGATTTTATTTCTGTTTGATCATGTGACACGTCATAGACTCTACAGTAATATATTACCAGTCTAATCTCACACTGATCATCACTTATTGTGTGTGTGTGTGTGTGTGTTTTCACAGGAAGTGGCTCGAACCCTTTTCAGCACCTGGAGAAGAGCGCTGTCCTGCAGGAGGTGAGGACAGAGACAGACAGACAGACGCGTGTCCAACCCGAGCAGACAGAACCGACACACTCGTGTCCCCTAGATCTGTCTAATGTGGGGTTTTAGACTGGTTGGGGTTTTGGATTAGGATTTGAGTTGGTGTTTTTTTATTGACTCTGGTGTTTGAGTTGTTCTATTAAGTTATTTTTTTTATTCTTTTAATAAAATTTGATTTAGATTATTTTTACTTGCTGGGTTTGGTGTTAGACTGTTTGGAGTTGAATTTTCGAGTTACAGTATATTGCATTCATTTATTTATTTTTGTTGGATTAATTTGTGCGTTGTGATACATTTTGAGTTGTTGGAATGTTTTTGTGTATTGTAGTTTTTGACTCATGATCTTTTGGTGTTTTTGAGTTGTATGAGTTTTGTGCAGGTTTTTAAATTTTATTTATTTATTTTTTAGTTGTTACACAAAGTGTTAGCGTGATTTGGATCTGTTTGAGTTGTCGTTATTTTGTGTGTATTGAAGTATTTGAATGGTAAGTTAAAATGTGTTTTTTAAATGGTTGTATCAGAGTTTTTTTTTTTTTTTTTAGTTTGGTGTTTTGCAAGGTTTGGAGATGGGATTTTGAGCTATATTAAATTTTTTGAGTTATTATTTATTTTGTTTGTTATATTAAGTTTTTTTTTTTTTAGTTGTTTGAATAAATTTTTGTTATGCTTAGGTTTTTGCATTGTTTTAATTTATTGTTTTTTGAAAGATTAAGTTTTGTTTAGGTAGATTGGTGTTGAAATATTTTTTTTTTACTATTAAAATAGGTATTAAGTTGTCAAGTTCAGGTTTTTGACTTATAACCTGAGGTGATTTTGGGGTTGGTTTTGAAACATGAACCTGTTTTTGAGTTTGTAGTTGTTTGTAGTTGGTATTTTAACATGTATTGCATTTTTCGAGTTATCTGATTTTTGTTTGTTACATTTACTTTTTTTATTCTAAAGCTATGTAGTTTAGATTTTAAAGTTCTTGCGTTTTCAAAATATGGACCTTTTTAAAATTAAATTTTATTTGTATAGCGCTTTTAACAATTGACATCATCGCAAAGCAGCTTTACACAATCAAAATAATTATTTAAGTTTTATTGAATTTAATTATTTAAAGGTCCTTGAGTTGTTGGATTTGGTATTCTGTGGTGTTTTGGGGTTATATGGCCTTTTTAAAGTTGTTGAGTCTGGATTTTTGAGTCGTGAAATTTGTTTATTAAAAGAAATTCCAAGGTTTTACCAATAGGGTTTTGGAAATCTTGGGTGGATGGAATTGGTGGATTAATGCTTTTTCAGGGCTTGTGTCCAGTTTGTGACTTGGGAGCCTCGGTGAGTTTAGTTGTTGTTGTTTTGTGTGTTATATCAGTTATTTGAGTCAAGTCCACCTTTGTGACAGACCACATGGTACCGTGTTGTGTAATACTTTGTACATCTTTGTATTGTTGTATAGTTTGGTCAGCTAGGGTTATTTTTTTTCTCCACATAAGAGACAGCAGCTTTCAGGCAGTCTCTCAGAGTTTGTGTCTTGTGTGTGTGTGTCAGAGCAGTGTTAGTGATCAGTGTGTGTGTTTTCTCACAAGGCTCGCATTTTCAACGAGACTCCCATCAACCCACGGAGATGCCTCCACATCCTGACAAAAATCATCTACCTGCTCAACCAGGTGAGTGATCTCAGCTCACTAACACGTTTCCCTCAGCGTGTTTCGTTCTCTCTGAGGTGTTTGTGTCTCTCCGTCTCTGTGCAGGGTGAGCACTTTGGAACCACAGAGGCGACTGAGGCCTTCTTCGCCATGACCAGGCTCTTCCAGTCGAATGATGTACGTGTCGCTGTGTTAAGTTTTCACTCACATTTATTATAACAATAATAATTATAAATAATCTATTTTAACCTTCCTTTCCTTGTTTGTGTAGCAAACCCTGAGAAGGATGTGCTACCTGACCATCAAGGAGATGGCTAACATCTCAGAGGACGTCATCATCGTTACGAGCAGGTCGCTGTCTCTCAGGGTCACATGATGCGTGTGTGTGTGTTGACTGCTGAGAAGCTTTAACCTTACCAAACCTGTTTTTATGTGTGTATTTAGTCTTACCAAAGACATGACTGGTAAAGAGGATGTGTACAGAGGCCCTGCCATCAGAGCTCTCTGCAGGATCACTGACGTGAGTCCAACGTGTCTTCATGACACGTTTAATACATCAGTGCTTTCTCTCATTTACTTCAGTATAAAGGTTTTGTTTTGTTTTATATATTTTTTAAATACAAAGGTCAGAAATGATCCTCACTCTGGTTATATTAAAACTTCTTCTGTTAGCTGCACCATCTCATCAGAGCTTTCAGTTCAAGGCTCCTGTCTCTCCAGTCACTGATGTGCAGGTGTGAATGTGTTACATCAGTTCATTTGTAACTGCAGTGTGAGCAAAAAATGGACATGAAAGAAAAGCAGAGTGTTTGGATTTCTGCAAACACAATGTGGAGCGATACTCTAAGGAAGGTGAAAGTTTCTTAAAGAGAATCATTATTGGTGACGAGACACGGATTCATCACTACGAGCCTGAGAGTAAACGGCAGAGTCTGGAACGGAAACATCCTCAAAACCATCAGCTGGAAAATTCAACACTTTAAAGTTTTCTGGAATTTTCTGGGGCCAGAAGTATTGGAACAGCGCTCGTTACGGTGAAGAGCCGAAGACTAAACTTCAGATTAAACACTTTGAGGTGTTAAAGCGTCCTCCCTATAGTCCTGATCTCTCTTTATCAGAGTTTCACCTGTCCGCGTCCCCTGAAAGCAGAACTACAAGGACAAAGATTCACTTCTGGTGAAAAAGTGAAGACAGCGGTGCATTCGTGTCTCGACGCTCAGCCGTAAACATTTTTAATGAGGGAAAACGAAAGCTTGTGGACAGATGAACAAAGTGTATCGAAAAACAATTTATATAAATTTATACATCAAAAATAACTAGCAGTCAGAACAGGATCAATGTCTAAATAACAAACTACAAAAAAAAAATCCTGAAAAAAAATACAAAAAAACATACATTTCCTTTTAATAATTAAGGGATCAAGTAATTTATACAAGATGCAGAATAGGACACTGAAAGGCTACACACACATTTAGAGAAAATTCACCACAGTGTTCATCACCATGTACAACCCTTAAGTCCATCAAACATATTTTATCAGACTGTAATTCCTTTAATCGTGTGAGAGACTTGTTTTATTGTTGACCTTTTTGAATAAGTGTTTAAACAAGTAAATCTAAATTTAGTTTTAAAGTTCTTAGAAAAAAATTATCTAAAAGTTAATTAAAATAAATTCTACAGCCAGAGTGCGAATTGTTTGACTCACCCTTGTACTTCAATTAAAAAACACCATCCTGTTATATGAGAATTTTATGAACATGATTTTATGCATTACTCACACATGTCATGTCTCTATAGACATTTTTACATTAATAGAAATGTATTAATTTATTCATTTACTTAAATTAAAAACGTCATGTCATAGTTGTAATGCTATGAGTTAACAGCCCTCGGTGCCGGAACTGAGCTGAATTTTCTGGATGAGGAATAAAAGTTTGTTTTAAAGGTCTGTCGTTGTTGCCATGATGTTTATGGGATGTATTCGGTTGTCTTGTAGACCACCATGCTGCAGGCCATCGAGCGCTACATGAAGCAGGCCATCGTGGACAAAGTGCCCAGTGTGTCCAGCTCTGCTCTCGTCTCTTCTCTGGTAGGACGGAGGACAGACTCCTGATTTAAGTCATGATGTCGGAGTGATGCGCTCACTGTGGGTGTGTGTGTGTGTTTTCTTTCAGCACATGGTGAAGATGAGTTATGATGTGGTGAAGCGCTGGGTGAATGAAGCTCAGGAGGCGGCGTCCAGCGAGAACATCATGGTGCAGGTCGGGCAAGCGGCTAATCTTTCTACTTTTTCTTTTTATTATTAATTAAAAACAAACAAAAAAACTCCTTACACATTGCCTCACAGTACCACGCCCTGGGTCTGCTCTACCACCTGAGGAAGAACGACCGCCTGGCCGTCACCAAGATGCTCAACAAGTTCACCAAGTCGGGTCTGAAGTCTCCGTTTGCGTACTGCATGCTGATCCGCATCGCCAGCAGACTGCTGGAGGAGACCGAGGGAGGGTACGGCACATTTAATCTCAATACTCGAAGTGTGTGTGTGTGTGTTAATGCTCCACACAGTCTTACTTTATTTCACTCCTCCTTCAAATGCAGCATTTCAATGTCGGTGTAAAGGAGCTACTCCTGAGCCACGCCTCTTCATAGAACGGCTGAGCAACAAACTGGGGGTGGGGCTTTTCTTATATGAGGCCACATTAGGGGGAAAAATCAAAACTGGTCAATCCAAAACCGAAAAAAAGAATTTTTAAAGCACAAACAATATCACGAGTGCCTATTAAGTGTTTTTTTTTTCTTTTTTGTTTTTTGGGGGGGGTTGCGATTCTGTTATTTTATAAATGTTTTAATTTAATATAATGTTTTTAGGTTTTTTCTTATAATTCTAAAAAAAAACTTATTTGTTTAAAAATACTTCTGTACTGCCTGCTAATGTGTGAATGGTTTAGAGCACCACCTGCAGGATTACAGAGGAACTGCAACATTTTACCGCCCCATATGCAAACATATACTGTATATCGTTTAAGGAATTATGTCAAACATTTTTTTTACTTGAAGTTAGTGTCGTGATGCATGAATCGCCACACAAAAATTCACCATACATCACTGAATCGAGTTTTATTTTATTCTACACACCTGTGTGTTCTCTCACAGACACGACAGCCCACTGTTTGACTTCATCGAGAGCTGTTTGAGGAATAAGCACGAGATGGTGGTGTATGAAGCAGCCTCGGCCATCGTCCACATGCCCAACTGCACCGCCCGAGAGCTCGCCCCCGCCGTGTCTGGTCAGTGTCTAATCTTTTACCATAACTCTGTGTTTTTGTTTGTTTGTTTTCATGACTGATTGCTCATACGTGTATTACATGTTATTATTATTATTTTTTCCCTTCAGTGCTTCAGCTTTTCTGCAGTTCCCCAAAAGCAGCACTGCGTTACGCAGCCGTGAGGACCCTCAATAAAGTGAGTCTGTTTCCATGTCTGTAATTTTCTCGTCTTTGTGTGACAATCATTTCTCATGATGTAATGTTTGTCATAATTTCAGATATTATTTTTTTACAATGTTCATCAGGTCAGGACCATATTTTGGACTTGGATGTTCAATTTAAATTGTTTTAGAAAGTAAAACATATCATGTATTAACTGTTTAGACAGTTTCATAATTTTTAGCCACAATATGTACAGTACCCATATATTTATTTATTTTTTTTATAATCTGAATTTGATAATAAAACCAAATATGATAAAATGCAAGCAAACTGTTCTTACAATATAATTTTTTTCTTGAAAAGAAAACAGATGCAATACGTTAAATAATAAATATAGAGATAAACAGAACTATTTCACATGTAGTTACGTGGAATTTGTTCCATCATTTAAATGGCCCTCTAGTGGACAAGATATGTATAGCAGTACGTTAACTACATTCTTCTTTTAATGATTGCTGTCCCCCCTCTCTCTCTCTCTCTCTCTCTCTCTCTGTCTGTCCATCAGGTGGCGATGAAGCACCCATCTGCAGTGACTGCTTGTAACCTGGACCTGGAGAACCTGATCACTGACTCGAACCGCAGCATCGCTACCCTGGCCATCACCACGCTGCTGAAGACGGGCAGCGAGAGCAGTGTGGATCGGCTCATGAAACAGATCTCCTCCTTCGTCTCAGAGATCTCCGACGAGTTCAAGGTTCATAACCTGGGAAATCAGAAAACCCCGTGTCAGGGTGTAACGTCTTAACGAGGTGTCTAATGTGTGTGTGTGTTTTTTCCAGGTGGTGGTGGTTCAGGCCATTAGTGCCCTGTGCCAGAAGTACCCCAGAAAACACAGTGTGATGATGAACTTCCTGTCTAACATGCTCAGAGATGATGTGAGTCTTGTGCAAGGGATTATGGGCCACAAAGGGTTTTATGAAAAAATTTGTGCGCCCTTTGTATGCTGGGTTTACAAAAGGTATGATGTTTACAAGACGAAAAGCTGATGCTGTTTGGATTCTCACACAATACAGCCACTTTTTAAAAATGCCCCCCCCCCCAAACATATTTACATTGTAAAAGGTATTTGTTTTGCGGGGGGTGCACAAACTTTTGCTTCAGTAGCCCTTCTGAATTGGATTTTAAAGTAGCAGAAATATTTTAAATTGAATAGCGATTTTATTTTTTGTAATTTTTAGTTAAATAAATATATACTTATTTATTTTTTTTATATTTATTATAAACTTTTACTATTTATTAATATTTTTATTTATTGAAGTACAAGAAATCAGTAAAACTAGTTATTTATATTAATTATTTTATTTATATCCTGACGTGATTTGGCCAACAAATAAACTACAGCAGATATAAAAGTCCAGATGGGTTCGTGTTATTTTTTGTACAGGGTGGCTTCGAGTACAAGCGCGCCATCGTGGACTGCATCATCAGCATCATCGAGGAGAATCCTGAGAGTAAGGAGACGGGCCTGGCTCACCTGTGTGAGTTTATTGAGGACTGCGAGCACACGGTTCTGGCCACCAAGATCCTGCACCTGCTGGGGAAAGAAGGCCCTCGCACCCCCTCGCCATCCAAATACATCCGCTTCATATTCAACCGCGTGGTGCTGGAGAGCGAGGCGGTCCGTGCAGGTGAGCTGCGGGAGAGGGGAGAGTATTAAAATAAACTGTCGTGTCTTTAAAAAGGTAAACAGGATCAGATAGGGGCGAGTGGTTCGACCTGTCTTCCACCATCAATACACACTCGTGGACTGAGTACGAGACGGAGAGGGTTCGCGTGTGTGTGTGTGTGGGGGCGGTTCAGACTTTTCTTATAAATATTTTTAATAATTAGCAGTGACTGTGGTAAAAGTTTTGAGAAAATTAATTGCACAATGATTAATCCAAAATCAATTATGGAATAAAACACTTGACATGACGTCACTGAGGCCACATCGGATTCGATCATTTCCATATAAAAGCATGTGTGGGCAGTGCTGTTACGGGAAACTAATCACTGACAGCATGACGCAAACTTTGTTTGTTATTATTATTTCACGCTTCTTACACCACAGCAATTTTTATTTATTATTATTATTGTTATTAAAGAAATGTCCTAGTTTTTAATCATGTGACCGTTACATGTAATAATGTGAAACGTCTCGTCACTTCTCATTTTTATACACACAGTCACGTCCCCGCCAGCTTCTCTTTTTGTTTTGTGTTAAAGTTTATAAGACCAAAAACAAGCGAACAAAATAATCATTGTGCATCTTGTCCTGTTAAGAGTTTTTGCTGTTTGAAAGTGACCTCAGACTGTTACAAAGCACCGACACTCCTTACATGAACATTAAACAAACCGTTTTTACTTTTTTTTTCTTCACCGTGTAGCTGCTGTGAGCGCTCTGGCCAAGTTCGGGGCCCAGAACGATGACCTGCTGCCCAGCGTCCTGGTCCTGATGCAGAGGTAAGAACAACACTCACACCTGCTCTTATTATATCTATTTTAATGTTTCTTTTGGTTCATTCATGTATAATATCCATAATTAGCAGTATGTATTGCTGATTGTTTTACGTGTGTGTGTGTGTGCAGGTGTATGATGGACAGCGATGATGAGGTGAGGGACAGAGCCACGTTCTACATGAACGTCCTGCAGCAGAAACAGAAGGCTCTGAATGCCGCTTACATCTTTAACGGTACGAGCCGGGTTCTCACTCACTTAATGAGAACTTTTTTTATTGTTGTTTTTTTAAACGTAACTGTTTTGTGTTTGTGCTCAGGTTTGTCCGTGTCCATTCCTGGCCTGGAGAAGTCTCTCCATCAGTACACGCTGGAGCCCACAGAGAAGCCGTTCGACATGAAGTCGGTTCCTCTGGCTACTGCACCGATCACAGAGCAGAAGACAGGTGTTTCCTCCCCCCCCCCCGTTCCCCTGATTTACCTTCAGACAGATCTGTTCTAGATATTCAGCTTCTCACACTCGTCATGTCTATCTCCTAATTTACAAATAATTTTTATTTTATTTTATAGAAATCGCACCAGTGGCTACAAGTAAAGCTCCTGAAAAACTGGCACCATCTCGCCAAGACATTTACCAAGGTAAGGAACCAATTAGATTATTGGATAGATAACTACCATCAGTTCGAGTACTGAAGAATCATGATCACATGATTATTTCATGTGTAAGTGAAAATCTTGGACACTTGGTTAATGATGTGGCACTTTGGATACAGATGTGTGTGGCTTCAAGTTTTTTTTTTTTTTTCCTAAACTGTTGAAGTAAGACACACAAAATGCTTTTTAGGATTCTAAAGTGACGGGTTAAATACAGGGTGGGTCGCGGGAAAGTAGCCCACGTCTAATACACCGGTATAACGCAGACAACCGGCAGAAAGTATAAACCAACTGCTGTGTACATGTTTATTTATTACTCATCTTGGAATATAAATCAGTTGTCATACATCCCATTATGCAGACTGTTCATCCCCCCGCCCCTCTCTCTCTCTCAGAGCAACTCTCCACCATTCCCGAGTTCCAGAGTCTCGGTCCTCTGTTCAAGTCGTCCGAGCCGGTGCAGCTGACCGAGGCCGAGACGGAGTACGTGGTCCGCTGTATCAAGCACACGTTCGCGGGTCACATGGTGTTCCAGTTCGACTGCACCAACACGCTGAACGACCAGCTGCTGCAGCGCGTCCTGGTGCAGATGGAGCCGTCCGAGGCTTACGAAGTGGTGCATCACGTCCCGGCTCCCAGCCTGCCTTACAACCAGCCCGGCTCCTCCTACACACTCGTCCGTCTGCCAGAAGACGACCCCACAGCAGGTGTGTGCGCTAGTGTAACATCTAGTGATGCAGATTAGTTTTTTTAATTCTCAAAACATTTGCAGTATTCAAAGAAATGTAAAAAACTTGAGTTAGACTCAACAGCAGCTTCGAAAACCGGCGGAAGCAGAGGACACGAGTTTAAATATCTGTTTTAAAGTGTAAAAATTCCCACTTTTCATGTTCGGTATCCTAGAGATAAACGTCGGACGGTTTTGTAATCACCCCACAGCAGTTGTTTACTTCTTACCTGCTGCAGTGAGAGTATTATTTTATCCACAGGAGACTCTCTGGTACAGAGTGGGAAAGAAAAAAAAATAACTATCCCATGTGCTACGCTTTTAATCTCCAGACAGGACTAGTTTTATCTCATAGGGTTTTACCATCCGATTCTGTAAAGCTGCTTTGTGACGGTGACCATTTGTTAGAACATTTTGGGGCCGATAACGCTTTTATGTTATACATATAATACAGAAAATGTGTGTGAGCCAAAGAAGTGACTTCTGAAGTTTATGCAACATGGAAGTGACCGATCTCGCTTCCCTATAAAGTTGCTAACTTCAGCTGTTTTGGAGAGATGATTTTAAATGTGCCTCAAAACTGGCTGTTTTTCAGCGTTATACTCCCTCATTTCAAACAAATCCTTTAAAATGTAAATTATTCATATTTGTTTGAGTATTAAAATTGGTGTAAGCTTATAGAAGCATATTACCTGTAATTTATTTTAAATTAAAGCACTGTGTAAAATTAAGGAATTATTTCCCCCAAAAAATCCTGTGTCCGTAACCATCTTTATTATTATTATTGTAAAATTATGATATGCTTTTTCAGGTTTACATCTTTTTAATGTAAAATCTAAACTGGCCAAGTTTCATCTGAATGACAGTTAATATCGTTGAAAAATTTGAATTCAACACTACAGACATAAAAGGGCAGGAAATTGTATTTAGAAACTGTTTAATATTTTTTTCAGATAAAAAGAATGTGTAGCATATTTACACACAAAAAAATTAAGTATAATGAAAAATGGTGTTATATATGATCTTGTCTGAAAATTCACTTTTTTTAACCTGGGTGAGACACTGTTTAGCACCGATACAATGTTTTAGCCGAATAGAAATGAAATTATAAAAATCTTAATCATCAGTAAACTCCAGCAACTCTAAACCTTCGATATGAACCGTGTCCTGACTTTCTCTGCGCCCCTCAGTGTCCTGCACGTTCAGCTGTACGATGAAATACCTGGTGCGTGACTGCGATCCAAACACCGGCGAGCCTGACGACGACGGTTACGATGATGAATATGTGGTACGTTCGTTACGCTGGACATGTGCTGTACTCGTGTGAAAGCTGTTCATGTGTACACCGTGCGTATTCCCGACTTTGTCCTCTCTGGTGTTTTTAGTTAGAGGATCTAGAGGTGACAGTAGCAGACCACATCCAGAAAGTCCTGAAACCCAACTTCGGTGCAGCGTGGGAGGAGGTAGGCGGCGACTTTGAGAAGGAGGAGACGTTCGCTCTGGCGTCGGTTAGGACTCTGGAAGGTAACGTCAGGGGTGTGGGGACATGAAAAGACTGATGCTGCCGCCACTTTCTCTAGCTAGCCGATAAGAAGAAAAGCTCTGCGCTGTTGTTTGTACATCATGTTTGTTTTGTTGGTGGAAATTTGATCAGACGACATCAACAACAAAGTGGACTCATGATGTATAGGCATTTGTTTCGCCACAGTTTAACAGCCACTTTGCTGTGTGTGTACGATTCCACAGAGGCCGTCAACAACATCATCAGCTTCCTGGGCATGCAGCCGTGCGAGCGTTCAGACAAGGTCCCCGAAAACAAGAACTCTCACGTCCTCTTCCTCGCCGGTACGTCCTCCTTTCATCATCACGCCTCTGAAATGAAATGTGAAAGTTGAGATTTGTTGTTTAGACGCTGTAATAAACACTGGTTACGTTGTGCAGGCGTGTTCCGGGGAGGCTACGACGTCCTGGTGCGGGCGCGGCTCGCCCTGGCCGACGGAGTTACCATGCAGGTGACGGTGCGGAGCGCGGACGAGAACGTTGTCGACGTCATCCTGGCCTCTGTGGGTTGAGGGTCACATGCCAGTCTGTACCAGTTCTTATATGTTATGACATTTGTATACCTTGCACATCTCTCGCTCGTCATTCAGCTTTATCTTTTGACTTTTGTTGTTTAAAACCTGACGTATGGGTGGAATTAAGTAAATAATAAAATTAAAGTACAGTTTAAACTACTTGACGTTAAGAACGTTAGCTGTGACTGTGTTTAAATATTATTCTCTTTTCAACATGATTTAATCCACCATGAGATTTACAGTGATTAATAAACAAGAAACAAACATGGATGCACAATATTGTTTATTCCCGTTCATTCAATACTTTGCTTTTTACAGCGGAACCTCGGCATACAAATTAAATCTGATTTAATATTGCGATAAGAGGTAACAAAGGCAGATAATCTGTTCCAGCCACCCAAAAATATTACCGATATTATAAAAATAATACTAATCCGCTGGCAATGATGGTATCCGGGGTTGACTCTTAAACTGTTTTCGCTGATCGGAATTTTTTTTTTACGCGCAACAAAATTAATTCTTAAGGTGAAAATTCGTAAAGGAGGGCTTTCGTAATCCAAGGTTCCGCTGTAATTCATTACAAATGCACTTTCATAAAAATAATCACTATTTCACACACTCCTTAAGCTGGTGCAATTCAGGATATATTATATATTTTTGAACTCTAATATAGACGGCTCCTGTTGGTGCACTGCAACAGTCAGAAAATAGCTTTCAATAAGCCGAGCCGTCACATCTGAGGTAGCGAAGCTGTGACTTGGGTACAATGGAAGAGCGTTTGTGTATTACAGTATCCAGAGTTACAGCAGCATACTGTATGATGCTATTAGAAACAGGTTTGAATTTTACTCAAGTGAAGGCAGGGGAGCGAATACTTTTGGTAATATAGTGCATCTTTCTGAAGCGATTCTTAACAATAATGCGTTCTAGTTGACTATAATCAGTGTATAAATCTTTTTTTGGCTTCCGGCTGAATGACGTGTTCAGTAACCAAAGTTTAGAATCATGATTATAAAAGCTGATAATCAATAACACCGAAAACTAAATCTGATCATGTACACTGTCCCACAAACATTAAGGGGACACTTGGTCCCGGTTTGAGTTGGACCATACAAGTTCAAGTCAAACCGGGACTAAGTCTTCTCTTCATTCTATCGAGCAGTACATTTGCGAATCCTCCTGAATCTCCTCTCGCTATAGCCGTGTATAACGACGACCCTGAGCCGTGACTCCCCTTCACCTCATCTCCAGTGCAGGATGTCCGAGCGCTCCCTTCAGAAAGAGTTGATGAAGCCGAGGTAGGCGTTTGCGAAGCCCGTAGGATCCTCCAGCTGTGGGTAATGGCTGATGTGCTCGTCCAGAATCGTCACTGTCGACCTCGGGACTAGTTTTCTTAAAAAAACAAAAACAAATACACACAGTGTACACCTTTATATGCGTACATACAACACATACATATACACTGCCTGGCCAAAAAAAAAAAAAAGAAAGGTCACCACTTCAGAAGGGTCAAAATATTGGTCCTCATCAAGTACTGGAATTGGTTTAAGCACTGGCCAACATACTGTATTATTATAACCTGGAAGGATAGAGCTGAACCTTAACTTACTATGTACCATGATCTCGGTTCATGTAAAATAAATCAACAGTAAAAATAAGAGCATTTCCATACACACACACAATGTGATGAGAACTCTCAGGACTGGGACTAAACAGCTGTGTGTCCATGAGAAAACCACTTGTTATTGAGACTCAACAGAAATAGGGTTTCAGTTGACTAGAAAGCATAAAGATTGGACTTTTGGAGTGATGGAAGGTCATGTGACCTGATGCGTCCAGATTGAGCCTACTCCAGAGTGATGGGCGTGTCAGGGTAAGCGTATGAAGCGATGCAGCCATCATGCATAGTGTCCACTGTACAAGCCTCTGGAGACAGTCTTATGATCTGGGGTCGCTTCAGTCGCTCAGGTTTAGACTCAGTAACGTTATGGGGCAATAAAATGAAGTCAGCTGACGACCTGAATGTACTGAATGACCAGGTTATCACATCTATGGAGGTTTTCTTCCCGGGTGGAAGATTGTGAAAGAGTGGCTCTGGGAGCACGAGGAATCAGTCTCACACACGGCAGGGCAGTGCAGTGCAGTGTGTATATACACATATGTACAGTAATATTGTGGTGTAACCCAGAGAAATATGATAAAAAAAAAAACAAGCAGTTAACATGCTTTTCACCGGTTAAGCAATGAGTCAATTAATATTAATTATTAACATCCCTAATACACACAACAATCTGTAATTTGCAGATGCACTATTTTTAGTTTTTTTTTTTTTTTTTTTTAGAGAAAATGAATCAACACCTTCTGACCACGTGAGAACGCCACGGCTGCCTTTCAGTAATACTGGTTTTGTTGACTTACTGGTAGAGATGAATAAACTGGGGGTGAGGATTGACTGGATCGAGCGGTCCATAGATCATGTGCACTGAAAGAGTCCAAAGCAGAAAGACACACACATCACAAAACACTGACGGTTCACACTCCACAGTGTATAAAGGGACGGTGTTCGTGCAGGAAGACCCACAACGAGTTTAGCAAGAAATATCACTCAGGATCGTCTCACTCTGGCAATCCAGAGCGTCACCCGTGTTAACGTCCTGCACAGGTTATAGAAGAATAACGCGACTGAGCTTTTATTACACTAAACCCCTTTATTGAAAGCTGTAGTCTTGATTTAATTTAATTTAAGAGCCATTTATTCAGAAGCGTTTATCCGACATGCTGTACGGCTGCAAATCTCCGATTAAATCTCATTCGGAATCAGCATTTGTTTTAAACTTTAAATTATGACTCCCTCATTTTATTTAACATTGTTTTAATCACTTATCTTCGTTATCAATGATATCTCGTTTTATCTTTTCATTAATCCTGGTCTGATCTGGTGCCTATATAAATAAATTATTATTATTATTATTATTATTATTATTATTAAATGCTAACTTAAAGGAGGATAATTTTCATTATTTTAGTAAAGTAGTGTTTTCCCACTAAGCACTTACTTGGATTAAAAAAAATCCATACATAGCATTTACATTTAGCTCCACCCATAAAACACCATATAAGGCGATTCCCGAGTGTGCTGGTTTGTTTATTTCTATAGACACTCACGTGGGGTTAATGTGGAGGTGAGGGCTCCGACCCATCGCTCCCGGTGCTCCAGCCTCTGATTAATATACTGCAGGATGCTGCAGGAGACACGCGGGGAAGGAAAGGAAGAAAAAAACATTAGGACAAAAAAGGAGGGGAAAAAACACAACAGACAAAAACCAGAGCGAGACAGTCGGACCTGCAGGTTTAAGCAGATTCTCTACATTATCCAAAACTAATAGAAAAAAATCCAAATGTTGCTGTTTGACGAAGATAAAGTTCAAATCACTGATGTGACATTTTCTCCAACTAGACGATTAGGGAAGGAGTCTCCAGTGTCACAGCTTTGAGATTTAAAGCCGTGACATTTCTGACGTCCTCATGATAGAGGAGTTTCGATTTCTCAGGAACACGTCAAGCTGTTGAGGGAATCATTCTTTAATAAAGATTAATGTATAGTATAAAATCGTCAGCTTCACAAATTCTGCTTCATCACATCGTTGTTGATTGTTTTCCGTATGAACCACGTCCCGTCATGTTTCTACTCGTTTATCATCATCATCATCACCTGTCTACGACCAGGTTTCCGTCGTTAAAGCGGATTCCTGTCCACATGTCCCAGAGCTCGGCCTCGGTCGGCTGCGTGTGCGGCCCGAAGACTTCCCCGATCCTGCCAGACGCAGACAAAACACTTTCAGCAGCCCTTAAAGCTCAGAGCATTATTTTACCAATTATTATTTGTTTTGCTGTTTTTTTTAATAAACATATATACAGGGCTCAATATAAAGTATTGCAGTATACAGTAATGTGTCCTTTTTTTTCAGCACAAAATAGAACTAAAAAAAGATTTTTTTTTAAAGGAACAAACTTTTTTTTTTTTTTTTTTTAAACTCCTGGCGGGAAAATTAATCGCCTAATCCACCCACCCTTTAGAGAAGAGGTAGAAGTTTAGAAGTCTGGTTAGCAGAGGAGAGATAAAACCAGAATCCTTCAGGACCTGTGAACATCAGGGACGTAGACAAACTGGTCAGTCGTTAATAAATAAATCAAATAAAACCAATAACATTGTACAAATAGTGCTGTGAACTGGGACTCACTTTCTGTAGAAACCTCGGGTAATGTGTCTCAGGGAACACACCTGCAGCGACCGAGTGGAAAATATAGCATTATAGATATTATATATACACACACACACACACACACACACACCACTTTAGTACTGTTCAAGTCCTGATTTTGATTAGAAGGTCAGAACGTGTGTCACAGCAGTAAAGAAGTTCACATTAATACAAGTCTTCACATAAGCTTTATAAAAAGTGAGTAAACAGAACAAATAAAAATGACGAAGTGAGAGTGACCGAGCAGGAAACAGTAGGACGTGCAGGACAGAGCGTCGTCCAGGTCCAGGGTTGGGAAGCACTGCTCAGGAGCACGTCTGTGGATTCTCTATTAAACATCTTAGAACATTTAATCCTAATGAAGCCTTGGATTTTCTTTACAGACACTATAAAGTCTGTTGGATTAAATGCACTGACCGGCGTTAGACAATCATTTCTGTATTTACAGTTTACACCAAGACACAGAAGGACATCGCTCTATTATTACATTAACTCTATTTCCATATACACTACCAGTCAAAAGTGTGGACACACCTTTTTTCCACTGATTCTTCCTTCTTTCTACACTGTATAACGATACTGAAGAAGCCGAATGAAATGATTAAGGACACAGTGAGAGACGCGCGGTGCGGCGAGAGGAACGTACCTCCGTTTGAAAGGCAGAGGCTGTTTATGGCCAGGTGTCCAGTCCGATTGTTGTCACTCCTGTGTGTTAAAACCGCAGGTAAGATCACTGAAGCACACACACACACAGCTCCTTCACAGCATCTTATACAGTTTAACCCTCACCTTCACTCTGAGACACGGCCTGCAGGTCATATTCATGTATTTGGCAGATATTTATTGATCCAAAGTGTCAGAAGCAACAACTGACCAGAAACAAGTGCGAGAGAATTCTCAGAAAATATAAGTTTAAAAAAAAATTTAAAAAATCAATTTATTCAGTTTGTTTTTTTTAAATCCTTTTATTTTTCATTTTATTCATGACATTTTCATTGTTCGGATTATGTTTCATTATTAAGATCACGTAGGTGTAAATGCTGTTATTTTAAATATTGAGCTGTTTTGTATGTGTGCGAGTTCTGTACACCTTCATTAGATGTTTTTTTTGGCTGAAAACCATTGAAACAATCTGGCAACCCAGCAGTCTTCTAGCTATCAGGGTCGTTGTGGTTGATCACAGAAACATTCATTTCCCATTAAATTAAAGAGTCTGATACGAGGTGGTATCAAAAAGTTTCGAGACTAGTAGTTCTGTAACACGCCAATAGGTGGCAGCAACAGGCTGCACACACAGTCACAGGCAGCACCGACCTTCATAAGTTGGCGTGCCAAAAGACATCGTCCTGTGTACATCAGGAGCTGTGTGACTGGTGATATTCTGACGTTACCACGTCTGCTAATTTATCACGGACAGCAAGTTAGAACAAAGAGCCAACATGAAATTCTGGATGAAATCTGCCACAGAGACGTTTGACATGATTCGTCAAGTTTGTGGCGACGTTGCAACGAGTCGTTCGAGGTGTTTCGAGTGGCACGCGCTTCAAGAGCGGAACAACGTCACCAAGACGACGAGAGATCAGGAAGACCTTAACAGAGCTTATCTTGAAACTTTTTGACACCACCTCGTACGTTACGTTGTGAGACCGAGTGCGAGATGCGAGACCTCATCCGCTCACCTGTAGAGGAGCTCGAGTGCTACGGTGTCTCCATAGTCATGTGACAGGAGGTTGATCTTCTGCTCCGCGAGGCCCAGGTGTGAGATTAAAGCCTCCACTACACCGGCCTGCTCGAAGACCGAGTACCGATGTGGCCTCTGAAACGGACAGACGAGCCGAGATATCACACACGTTACAGTATGTGGCCGTGTGTTTAAAATCAAATATATATATTTTTAAAAATGAATAAATAAAAACACGACAGATTTTATTTTACCGTTTCTTGTCTCAGGTAACCACGGTGATGCTTAATATTACATTTTTTTGCTTTTGTATTATTGTAAATTAAATCAAGACTTTATATTTTTTATATTTGTATCCTCTACAAATCTATGTTGCTCTTTAGATACACGATCAGATAAACGGCTCATCTACTATTAATCCACAGACCAACGTTTTGAAAATCATTCGCTGTATTTACAGCATTTCATCTGAGCACAAACACCACATCACCACACGGCATTAAAACCGTTACTGAACAGGAAAGCTAGAGATGAGGACACGATTCTTACAGGTTTGTCCGAGAAGCCGAAGCCGAGGAAGTCGAGCGCGATGACCCTGTTGAACCGCTGACTCAGAGGCTCCCAAATCTACAACAACAACAACAACAGGTGATGACGTTACGGAGCGACACTGCTGATGCACTGACACACAAACACTTCATCATTACACATCACAATCTATTCACTCCTTTATACAGTATACATCCAGTGTTCACTAGACGCGTCCTGGTGACCTTTATTTGACCCTCGTGCCAGTGGGAGAGAGAGAGAGAGAGAGAGAGACATTACTGTTTAGAAAGTCATCATGTTATTTATATGATTATTTACTACCAGGTGCTCGAAAGGCTCAAGAGGAGGCGTGAAAACACTTCTATTATAGAGTTAGTTGTTGAGAGGAAAACCTCAGTGTTACAACTTTAAACCTGATGACAAGGTAGAACGTCCTCTCACTGCAGCGAGCTCCGGGATCGCCGTTCACGGACAGACGGCGTCTTTTATGATGTTTGCGCCGTTCAAATGTTTCACTGCGACTGAGAGTCTCATCGCTGTACCGTTCTTGAAGTCTTCTGTAAACGTCAATCACTTTTATTCCTTCATTCACCAGAAACTTTATCACTAATCCCGGTTTGACTCGAACGGCCCTTGTATAATGACAAAGCTGTAATTATCAAAGAAGGAAGCAGTAAAACCAAACAGTTAACTTTGGAAGATGTTGTGCTCGGTCATAAAGGAGCTGTTCAGAGCACTCGACAAGTGAATTTTCCTAGATCAGACGAGAGCGAGATAAAAAGATGGCGATAGACGAGAGGGAAAAACATTATTCGGTTACGTGTTGCAATTCACAAATGGCCACAACGACTGCCAAATTGTTGTTTTTTGTTGTTGTACATGTTTGCATTTGAGGTTAAATGTTGCAGTTCCTCTAAAATCCTAAACTATTCAGACACTGGCAGGAAGCACGGTGTCCTCCTGTGTGGAAGGAGGGAATTATTGGTGAAGATTGTTTAGAATTGTATATATTACATAATTATATATTAAATCATTTTATATATACAGAGTCAGCCAAGAAATATGTATACACACAAATCAGGAAAAGAAAAACTTATATAGTATAAATATTTCATTACTAAATACCAGCTGACCGCGGTTCTACTTCAGGTTCACTCGCAGAAACTCTCTCACATGTGTTACAAAAAATAGACACTGCAGTGCACCAGATGTTTACAATTATTTACACTATTTTCAGCGTGTAAGTGAATGTATAAAATGTCTGAAGTCCGATATATTGTATGCGTGGGTGTGCGGGAGAAATAAGTCGGCCTCATCGGTTTCAATGAATCAGTCAGACATTCATTCTCCTAATGATAGAAAACATCTGTCCTGGGAAGCTGTCCTGATGGTGAAATAACCCTAATTTCTGAAAATCCTCAACAAAACAGAGTTCACAGTCCAATACAGGGGAAAACAGCTCCGAGACGAAATGACGTCCGGGATTCCCCTCACGATTTAAGGCAATACTGTTTCTTTAGACGTGTGCGAGATTCATTTCCTTAGGCACGGTTATGGTTTTTGGCCACGGGGCGGGACTAGTTTTACAGGGGGTCGTTAGAGAAATTTCTGTTTCACAGACGTACTTTGTGATTTTAATCCCGTCCGAA
>JAQQZT010000004.1:3590185-3613225 GCA_030068275.1 Clarias platycephalus | reverse complement strand
CCCCCCCCCCCCCCCCCCCCCCCCCCCCCCCCACGTGGGGAGAAGAATGTAGAACGTGAGGCGAGTGAAGGAGGAAATGTTAATTGTCATGCACTAAGAAACACGCACTCACACCCCACAGTGGCAGAAGCTTTGTTGGAGGAGGCAGTGGCAGGAGAAAACGCTACATGTGTAGGGCTAGAAACATTGGTTACATCGTGCTGCTGGCTGGAGCTCGAGGGGTGACGCCTGAGGGCCCCCTGAAAGGAAGTGCCGCTCTGGAACGCACTCACTACATCCATCTGCAAGGAATCACACAGCATGACAGGAAGGCCCAAAGAACGCATAAGGAGAGACAGAGAGAGAGACAGAGAGAGAGAGACGGAGAGAGAGAGAGAGAGAGAGAGACGGAGAGAGAGAGAGACGGAGAGAGAGAGAGAGAGAGAGAGAGAGAGAGAGACGGAGAGAGAGAGAGAGAGAGAGAGAGAGAGAGAGAGAAAAGCAAGAGAGAGAGAATAAGAAAAGTGGGGAGGGAGGACAGAAAAAAGAAGGGCACCCATATAAAGAGAAGACAGGTAGTAGCAGCATGAAGGGAAAAAAAAAAAAAAAAGGCACTGTATGGAAGACAGTGTTATAAAGCTTGCTGACTTTTATCCTTAAATCAGAAGAGCTACTTCACCAGAAATCAAACAGAGCTGTAAAGTTATCAGTAAGAAAAGGCTAATCAACAGAGTGTACCGGGACCTATCCTGCCGTTTCCTCGACGTGGGGCGTGTACGCGAGCGTCTCGGGTGAAATTACCTGAGTCTGTATCCTGTTGAGGCCTCGGAACCAGAGGATCTGTCCCCTGCGGAGCTCGCGCTCGGCGTGGTCGATCTCGTCCAGGTCCTCCAGTTCCTCCAGCTCCTCGTCTGGGATCTCCTCCTTCTGCGTTCCGTGACCGGCCGTCTTCAGGAACTTCAGGCGACTGGTCGGGATGGAGGAGATCATCTGTACGAGGGCGGAGAAAGACAATGAACCAAACCCATTCGACAGAGATGATGTGAGTAAGATTCACCTCAAAGTCTTTTTTTTTTTTTTTTTTTTTTGCGCAGTTAGAAAGTGATGAGCACTACATGGAACGCTTTCGACTTGCTCTTCATACGATCATCAATGATTCACTGAGTGCTGACACTGTGGTTTTGTGATATCCATGCACAATTTGTTTAATTTTTTCTATTGTTCAATTCTTACAAGTACGTTTAACCAGGAAGGTTTCAGCCTCACAGGCTGAAATCGAACCAAACCCTCCAATTTGGACTTGACAAATGAACTAATACGTGTCAAGTTGACTTTGCTGAACACTAGGTGAATTATTTTAGCACCTGACGGACAACAGATGAATAAATAAGCAATCAAAAACATTAAACAGGTTGGAATAATAAAGCTAATCATAGCTATAGCTAATTTCTCTGGTGACCTGAAAAGATAAATGCTTTTGGGATAAATGATTTTGGGGAAAAAAAACTTGCTGGAATAAGGGTTTTCTGTGTAGCCTTTTATCCGTCAGATGATTATTTCTGCAGAATATGAACTACTGCTCCAACCCAAAGTGACACTATAAACAAACACCAGAACATAAATACAGATAAAGGCTGAATTTCTGGCTCGGACACAAAACATTTGTTTATTTAACTTCAGTAAGTTTTCCCATCATCCACTTTGTTTTTCCGCCTGATTTCATTCTAAGGGTTGGCCACAAGAGGGCAGTGATCCACTACTGCATGATTAAAACATACCTGATCCACATGCAGGACAGTGAAACGCCAAACTGCTCAAAAATCATTTGACATGTTACAAAGTGCTGCATTTTAAAAACCTGAGTTCTTACCTGACCCCAGAGCAGAGAGCCACAGCCTAAGAAAACGCACCAGAGCCACTGGTCGATGCCAAGAGCCACACAGCTGAAGGGCTTCCCTCCGAACTGTACGATGACGATCTAGAAAAGAAACAGATTAGTGTTAGCCGAGTTAACGTTCCCTTAGACTGCTTGCGTTGTCTGCGTCTGGTTCGTCACACTCACCTGGATGACGAACGTGCCGAAGACGATGGAGCAGAAGATGAGGTTGTTGAAGATCCCCTCAAAGACGTTCCTCTCGCCGTGGATTTTGCGGGCGTTGATTTCGTTGAAGAGCTGCATCAGCACGAAGGTGTTGAAGACGATGGTGTAGTGTTCGGAGGGCGGCGAGTGGAGAGGGGCGTTGCGGCCGCTGTCTATATCGAACAGCTTTTCACCTAGGAGAAAAACAAACAAATAAATAAAAAAAGGTAAGGTTGAGTCAGGCATTGTATAAACCTTTGGCCAAAGTTTTAACAACAGAAGTGTTCAAACTCAACACACACAGAGACACATGAAGCCAATGTATTATAGTGCAGCGATTTAAATACAAGCTAGTGTTCACTTTTTCTAAAACTTGTTTGTTTTTTTTTTCGGTTAAAAACGTACCCCGGTACCAACAGTGCTTTTCTGTCCTTTACGTTAGTCCTCACCTGCAAACAACAGAGTGAAAATGACTGTAAGCTGGTAAACAGCATGGCCCAGGATGTTCTTCATCATGGTTCTGGAGATGAGGGGTTTATTGCGGCCGTAGGGCTTCCTCAGCAGCAGAGACTCCGTGGGAGGCTCGGTGGCCAGAGCGAGTGAGGCAAAGGTGTCCATAATCAGGTTTACCCACAACATCTGTACGGCTTTCAGTGGAGAATCCTGAGGGACAAGGGAAAAAAATAAAGTAAAAAAGTTCAGCAAAAACTCTAGTTGGTAATCAACAATCATTCATTAAAGTGATCAAACTATTGTCTTGCAATATTTTCTAGAAATATAAGGGATACGTTTGGGTACAGAATGAAAAGATATGCAAAAAAGAACTAACTATTTTTTTGAGACTGACAAAAGAATCAAGAGGAAACTATTTTATAGCAAAGACTTCTACATGGAGACTATAAAGACTTAGAAGGGTGGAAACCCATTTCCCTACATAAGACATGAAATGTTCTGACAATAAAATGAGAAATGAAAGAAAGACCCTTTTAGAGAGTAGAAGCTGTGGAAATCGTAGGAAAGCAATTGTATTTCTTTATTAGCTGTGCTAGGAAATGTACTAGGAATGTAATAAGCGCAGATTAAACAATGTACAGCGCCATTCTGTTGGATTTTTGGAATGAACTAATATTCTCACGTGTTACTGTGAAGTTCGCGGAATGAAAGTGTGAGATCACGTTTACTAAGTATATTTCAAGTGCACATTCATAAGCGTGTATAAAAAAAAAATAAAAAAAAATAAAAAAAAAAAAGGACAGCGCCATCTGTTGGATTTTGGGATGAACTAATGAGTGTTTCCAAGGTTGAATTTTATCAATTTACATTTCAAAGTAGCAAAATTCGTTCAATAGTTTTTACGTAATGCGTGTACAAACACAGAGACAGACAAAAATTCCATAAAATTCCATTGATGTGTCCTATTACTCGTCTTACGCACCCCCCAAATTATTTTTCTGAATAATATCTTTAATGTACAGACACGCCCACTTTATACAGTTTTACTATGTGTACAAGATATACGTTTATTTTTTTTACTTTCACTCTAAAGTCTAATCTTATCCAGTAAGCTGTTTATTACAGGAGCAAATCTTGGTCTTGGTTCAAGTTTGGTTCCCAGCTTGGGCCTGTTCACCGGACCATTCCGGATAAGACTGGACACTCGTGGTCCACATACAATTTCTTTATACAGTCTTGACGGCAACACAAACCAGCAAGATGATGACATGCCACCAGCTTACTGCTAATTTAGTCTGCTCCAGTTTGAAACGAGTTCACTCCCAGGTGAGTTGAGAGCCTCTGCTTCAGTCTCATTCTACTAACCCATTATTTTAGAGTTGCTCAGTTTAGCCTTACAAACTTCCCTCGATACACTTCATCTGTTTATCCTGTTCGTCTATGTATTAATCCCGCATGCCGTGCTCCTTCATGCTGG
Organism: Clarias platycephalus; assembly: GCA_030068275.1. NCBI lineage: Eukaryota > Metazoa > Chordata > Actinopteri > Siluriformes > Clariidae > Clarias > Clarias platycephalus. The sequence continues at coordinate 3,609,236 of JAQQZT010000004.1, read as the reverse complement.
TTTTGAAGAGTACCTGCGTGATGCAAGCTCCAGTGAAGGCCACGATCACAGCCACTACATTGACGGTGAGCTGGAACTGCAGAAATTTGGAGATGCTGTCGTAGACGTTGCGGCCCCACATGACCGCTTTGACGATGCTGGAGAAATTGTCGTCGGTGAGGATGATATCGGAAGCCTCTTTAGCTACATCTGTGCCTGCAATGCCCTGAGAGAACAAAACAAACAAACAAACAAACAAACAAACAAAAAGTCTGGATCAGCATTACACTTTTGTGAAATGTATAGGTACGTCTGTGTTAAACGTTTTAAGTGTTTGCTGTACCATAGCAAATCCAACATCGGCCTTTTTCAAGGCAGGACCGTCGTTCGTACCGTCTCCCGTTACTGCTACTACTTGTCTCTGTTCTATAACAGTGCTATCGATGATACCTGAAAATAAAACATGAAATATGATATGTGCAATATCATTGGTTTATCCTGGTTCTTTAAAAATAAATAAATAAATAAAATACAAAATATATACAGTATGTGTGTTGTGTGTATGGAGAGGGGGAAAGAAAAAAAAAAAGTACCTTTAACTAATGTGTGCTTGTCTGTTGGAGAAGATCTCGCCAGGACTCGGAGTTTAGGCCATATTTTATCGATCCGCTCCTGTTCTATCTATAAAACGAGCATGTCATGCCTGTCAGGATTTTACAAGGAATCGTAAAAATCTCTCTGTGTGTGTGCATTCTTGCAGAAGCAGCGGCTTATCTCACCTCTCCTTTCTCATTGCGTATCCGCCTGTTGAATTCTTTACCTTCCAGGCAGAGGAAATCATCTCCGGGCTGCAGGATGCCGCATTTGGTTGCTATGGCACGCGCTGTGTTGATGTTGTCGCCGGTGACCATGCGTACGGTGATCCCGGCACGCTGGCACCTTTTAATAGCGTCAGGGACCTGATCGAGAGGAACCCGGGTCAGACGGGATGCAGACTCAAACTAGCGCTAAAAGGGGGGGAAAAAAAAAAAAAAAAAAAAAAAAAAAAAAAATTCGAACAAACACCACAGGGTCTTACTTCCGGTCTGACGGGGTCCTCGATGCCCACCACACACACGCAGGTGAGTCTGGTCAGTATATCGGCCTCATTTTCCCAGTCGGGTTCTCCTTCTGAGGCGGGGAAGTCTCTGTAGGCCAGGCATATCGTCCTCAGGCCTTCAGAGGCCATGGGCTCGATCACTTTTTTCACCATGTCATCTCTGTCTCTGGGACGGAACACTCTGGTCTCGCCACTGGCTGTAAGGATCTTATAACATCTAAACGGGGAAAGAGCAGTACAGGAGAAGGGGGGGGTGGTTATGAAACAGCAGGATGAGAGGCATCATGTAGATAATTTATCTGGGGAAATTTATCAATAGCATTAAAAAAAAAAAATTAAAAAAAGGAAGAAAACGGAAAGGAAAAGCATCTGACCTGCTTAGTAAGCATGATAACACAAACCGTTATCTCACTAACCCCTCTGTTATTTTTTTGTTTTTTTAAGAAATGACAAGAGGCTTTAAGGTGAAGAGATGCCTACTTCTTGAGTAGAATTTCCGAGGCTCCTTTGCTGAACATACGGAAGCTTCCGTCAGCGTTCTTCAGCACGGTGCTCATGGATTTCCTGACAGAGTTGAATGTGTAAACTTTATAGAGCTTCTCCTCGGGGATCTCGTTTCGGATCGCCTGGTAGTCTTTTTTCAGGTCCAGCACAAAGCCGAGCAAGGCACATTCGGTTTTGTTGCCCACCTGACGAGATAAACCTCCCTCTTTTTCAGGAGACTAAAGGGGGAGGATCAAGAAACACAAAGAGAAAAGATTGAATGACCGGTCTTACCCCAATTCCTGTCCGAGAGGAGTAAAGAATAACCGAAATCGGTCATTTACACAATGGACACAGGTGCACTCACCATGATCTTGGTGGTATAAGCGCTGTTGATGCTGATGCCCAGGACGAGCAGGTCCACGGTGCTGGCAGGGATTACTTCCGGCTCAGGGACCTTCCTGTAGTGCTGCTCTGCGATGTAAGCCTGCACCACGGTCATCCTGTTCATGGTCAGAGTGCCTGTCTTATCTGAACAGATGGCAGTAGCATTGCCCATGGTCTCGCAGGCATCTAAATGCCGTACCAAATTGTTGTCCTTCATCATTTTCTAAATAAAAAAAAAAAAATAGATAAAAGGTAGTGGGGTGGGTGTGGGGGAGGGGAGGGGGTGTAGGAACAGGATTAGACAGGGCAAGGACAAGATTAACTAAGAGAAATCCTAAAATCTGTTGGCATGTAACAGGCTTGCATGAACTGTCACTATAACCGTTATGGCAAGCTATTCTCCAAAAAAACAAACAAAAAAAAAAACATCATAATAAAAGCGTGCTGTAGAATGTGAATGTGGCGATATATGTAGCTATGTGGCTGGTTTATAATAGAAGGGGACATACTTTGACAGAGTAAGCCAGTGAAATAGTGACGGCGAGAGGCAGACCCTCGGGGACAGCCACCACCAGGACGGTCACGCCTATGATGAAGAACTTGACAAAATACTGGATGTATATGGGTGTGCAGCTTTTCTCCCACGGAAGGCCTTGCACCCAAAAGGTATTCACTATAAACAACACCACCAGGATTATGACGGTGATGGCGGACATCACCAGACCTGCACAGAGAGAGATGAGAAAAGCACACCCTTAAAACCAGCGTCAAATAAAAATAATAATAAAAAAAATAAAAAAAGATCAGAGCCCAACTGTAAACAAAGGGGTTAACGTTCTGGGGGGGAAATAAAAGAAAACATGGGAAAAAGAAAAAAAAAAAAAAGGATTATAATAAAACAGCCACAGCGAAGAAGAGAAGAATGGAATTTGGTAATTAGGACGCGAACTAAAATGCTCTGACCTGCTTTGCCGATTTGGACTGCTAGTTTAGTCAGCTTCCCTTGGAGGACGGATTTCTCTTTTTTGGGCAAGTTGGCTTTGCGTTTCTCGTCTGCATCGGCCCCTTCGTCGCTGTTCAGGGGCTGCATTTCCATCGCAGCTCCGTCTTGGGCTTTAGCTGAAGATAGGGTGGGGGGGGGGGGGGAGGAGAGAGAGAGAGAGAGAGAGAGAGAGAGAGAGAGAGAGAGAGCGAGAGAGAGAGAGAGAGAGAGAGAGAGGCTTAAAATGTATTCGAAAAATAATATAATAAAAAGCATCATTGTAAAAGCCACAGCTTTGTCCTGGCACTTCAGACTTAATCTCTGTTAACTGCTCCAACTCTTGTGTTCATACTTGTGTTTTAGTTTAAATCTAAAGTGTGCGTGAAATCTTTTCTTTAAATAAAAAAAGGCCCAGAAATGTCATCATGGTGTGTGTGTGTGAACCCATACTCTCATAATCATCTAACACAGTTAATTAGTGAGTTAGATTGTATGCGGTCATCGATATATTGTCTATACCTTCAATATCAGTGAAATGAGCCGTGTCTTCACAACTCGTACAAAAGCAAATGAGTGCCTCGAGCTAGTTAAACCCTCTCTGTATTGACGTTAGAGTAGAACACAGCGAGTTCATTTCCCTGTTCGTAATGATAAAGATCATGAGAGTGCAACCTTTTTTTTTTTTTGCACCTCCATACAGCACATATCTACAACCTCATGCTCCTGCTAGACGACTGCAACTCTGCGTTTTTACTTTCCTTTTCACTTCCCTTTCTTTTGTTTAAAGAGCTACTTTTATTCCATTTGTGTGGCTGGCTACTCAAAAGGGCTTTAGGTTCAGGTCCAGCTGTGCAGCATGCTTTTGTGCATCTCGAGACCACCGGGTATAATGGGTCTCGCCTCTGTGTGGGAGAGAATGACTGCAGGGTCCCTCTGTGCTCGGTACTACCAGACGGGCCGTGCTCACAAAAGGTGCAGAGAAACTAGGTGCGGTCTTCTATCGCTTTCTAAATATGAAACAAAGTTTTGCTTTTTTTTTTTTTTTTTTTTTTTTAAATCATTATAACTACACACGTCAAACAGTAATCTGCGCAAAACAAATGTCTCAGGCCTGAATACAAGCTCAAAGTGTTATGGACACACCCTTATATACGCACGTCAGTGATATCAGTAACCCCTGTGTAACGTACATATTCAAGCACAGTGGCTGCAGTCTAAAGATATGCGAGGTGAAATGCTGGTGCGTGCATGTGTCTCTACTCCATGCAGTACCAGTCTGAGGCATTAGACCTCACTCCTGGCAAGCGTGGAAGTGAGAGAGGCTCAGCAGCCTACACAGCGTCGGTATCAAATCCAGACAAATAACACACAACAGACTGGCTGTTATCTGAATTGGCACTAGCGTCCGTTTGCTCCAACACGACTCTCCCCTGTGACTGATTATGCATTTAAGGCAGCTGATTATTACGAGCTCATGATGGAGAATAATCCGTGCGTGTACATCGTGATGAAGGGGAATCTGGCTGTATGTACTTCAGGTTAGACAATAGCACCGCCTCGCTCTCGAGGTGCTCCAGGTGGTGTGGGGTACGGAAGCGCGTGACCGAGAGCTTTGCCGAACGCAGGCACGGACTGAACGCCGCGCTGTAAATCAGTGACTCTGTCCAGCTGGAAACATGAACCAGCACGACTCCTGCAGCAGAGCCTCCATTTCAGTTTACAATCACATGAAGCTCTGCAGGATATTTCAAAAAAGGAAGCCGAGCTCTCCGGTTTAACTGCTGAGGGACAACTGAAGCGCGCCGTCGCTAACATGGCCATGTTAAAGCTCCTCACTGGCCATTTACTGCAATCATTCATTCATTCCTTTCCTTCCTTCACTTCATCACGTCCTTCCTTCCTTCATCCATATTTTCCCTCCTTCACCCGTTTCCTCCTTCTGTTTTCAGGACCTTCTTTGTATTTGTCGTTTCTTCCTTCCTCCATTCTTTACAAAATTGCCTCCTTTATTTATATTTTTCCTCCTGCCCCTCTTTTCCTTTTCATTCAGCCCTTCAATTCTTTCCTCCCTTTCCAACTTCTTTACTTCGTGTTCCCTTTTTCCTTGATCACTCCTTGTTTCTGTCCTTCATTTCTTTCCTTCCTTCCCCACCTTCCTTCAGTTCTTTTTCCTATATCCCTTTCCTCTATTCATTCCTTTCTTCCTTCATCCTTTCCTTTTTTGTCCCTTCCCTCCTTTGCCCCGTCCATCTTTCATTCCTTCCTTTGCGTGCTTCATTCGTTCGATTCCTTCCCCCACTGCCTCCTTCAGTTCTCCATTTCTTCATTCATCTTCCTTCCAAAATTCTTTCCTTTCTACATACCGTCCTTCCTTCTTTGCTTCTTGCGTCCATCTTTAGTCTTGAAGTCTCCTGTAAATGTTCCGCCGATAGAGAATTCTAAACATGACGGCACCAAGCTAAGATACATTCCTCTGAGAGAGTCCGATCATGAGAGAACTTTCTACTTCTACTTCATGCTCATCAGCTCTTTATAGATAATCCATCACAGCTTGAGCAGCTCAAAAAGCTACTTAAATGTGAACTCTGATCATCCCATTATAGTCTGCGCAGAGGAGGAGGAGAGGTTCCTTGTTTCATCTGTCAAAGGTGTCTGCTTTGTGAAACGCTGCATATCATTAAAGCTCAACTCAATCGTAGTCATGCTGTACCTCACAAGGCAACACACACTCGCACACACGCAGGACGGCTTTAATGACTATCTGATAGAAGTAATGGGTTAAGGCGAGGGTTTTAACACAAGCTGCAGCACCTCAGAGATTGCCAGCTAAGCCAATATGAAGCTCATTATGCAGTTAAGTCAATAGGGTTACTCACCTTTCTTTCTGTTGTCCACCGAGCCATCTTGCTTTTTGTCTGCCGAGAGAAAGAGCACGTCAGGAACACTCTCAAACTTATTGAACAGTCCCACGCTGTGCCTGAGATTATTCTGCCGCATCCATTTAAACCTTTTTCCAATTATGCAAATGCTATCTTTGATTTAATAGAGTGAGAGGCAGTACTTAGGGTTTTATATATAAAAAATAAATAAAAGTGTGTGTGTGTGTGTGTGTGTGTGTGTGTGTGTGTGTGTGTGTGTGTGTGTGTGTGTGTGTGGGGCTTATATAACGGTCGGAGCCTTAATGCAGGATGAAAATCTTTGGCCAGGCCACAGACACGCCTGTGTGCACACATGCAGCAGCGGTGATATGCGCATTGGATGAACAAAAACAATGTCCAGGGGCATTCAGTGGAACTGCGAACACGTGAGGACACAATCCTGCTGAAATTCATTACAAAAGCTGCTGGCTAATGGAGCAGAAATCCTCACCACATGCTAAACTAGGGATATGCTGAACGCACAGAGAGAGAGAGAGAGAGAGAGAGAGAGAGAGAGAGAGAGAGATCGAGGAGGGGGAGAAAAGTAAAACAAAAGTAAAACAAAAACAACAACAAAAAAAAAAAAAAAACACAAAGAGAAACACTTCAGCTTCATTTGGTCCCTGCTGATTAGCAGTGGTGAAAAACATAAACTAAGGAAGTTCATTATAAACTTCTTTTGCTGTAGCAAGCGAGAAAAACAAAAAAAACAACCTAATTAAATTATACAACAAATTAATATTTCATTTAAAAGCATCTAAATAAAGAAGAACCCAAATAATGTTAATGAGTAGCATTGTACAAATAGCTGATGTGATCTAGTTCGTGGTGTTGAATGAATAAATGACGGTTTACACTGAGAACATTGCGTATTAAAATAATGATGTTCTGTCTGGAGTCTGGTTGGTGTCTGGTAGTGCCGTTATACTTCCTTATAGAGCTGCATGAGTTGATCAATAAATCGCACTACAATTATTTTTACATATTGCAATTTTGATTTAAATGGTGATAGGCAGCTATTGAATGCACCATTTAGGATTTAAAAAGATTAAAGAGGATAGCAGCAAAATATATACAGTATATAAATAAAATTTATGTTTACTATATATATATAAAAAAATAAAAAAAACCTGACCAAATGACCACATTAAAAGAAGATAATTAAATAATTGTAGTTTTGATAAATATTTTAACAAAAACTAATTGTTAATTGTTAAATTATTGGCAAACTTGACATGACAAAGCATATTTTATCTGCAATAAAATGCAGCATTTTGTAATTGAATAATTGTATGGTTCGACATTGTCATTTAGGTTTTTATGCGATTAATTGTGCAGCCAATTCCCCTTAAAAAGCCTTTGGATTTTGTTACTTGTATATCTAATAGTTACTATAACATTACAATAAACCAAATGTAATTAAATATAAACAGTTTTTTTATTTATTTGATTTTGGAGTCAGTGTGGTGACAAATTGCCCATCCTTACTAAACAAACTTTATGATTCACGATCATTTCACTTGCTATGATGTCATTTCGTCATGAATTAGGTTAAACTACAGGTTGCCACCAAGTTTTGGTTAGAGTAACCTCTGTAAGATCTTAAACACTGTGATAACAAAAACAAACATTTACTAAAACTTTCACTATTTCTCCAATCTCGACCTCCGTATCGTCTGAACCATGCAAGCTGTAACAAGACTTGTAACAAACTCCACCCACTTCACTGGTTTCCTGATGCACGTGTCAAGGTGCACGTCAATTTGTTTGTTTATAGACATCATACACCATGCCGATTTTGTTCTGAAAAACTTTTTTTCCTCCATAATTAAAGCGTGCATGTTCAACCCTAGCGCTAATTTGAAAGATATTACAGAGGAAATTACTTGATTACTGCTGGATTGATGGTTTTCTATTTCATACTTTTAAAAATAAATAAATCACATTTTCTTGATTAAACAAAAAGAAATTACTCTTGAAAGTAACTTCACAGTGAAAATATTTTTATTTTAACAAAATCGACTGACTGAATGTTTGCTTTGATTAAATGTGGTGGTGTTGTTTTTTAACTCATCTTGCCTAATGTGCATTAATATACGTACCATGTGGAAATGTTAAAGGTATGCTATGGCCTGGTAAAGACCGCCTGTATTGTAGTATTTAAGGCAAATTCACCTTGACTTAAACTTAAATATTCAAATGCAAAAAGGTTCTTGCACTGTTTGCCTTTTTTTAAACATGCAAATTTTATGCAAATTCGAACAGTAATATTTGTTCTGGCAACCCTAGCGTCTAGCACTTCACGGATACGGCCTTAAATCAGGATGGCCAGAGACTCGGCGCCACAGTGTTTGTCTATGGCGAGTGAGCCTGACTGAGCAGGAAATAAAACAAACATGACTGTAACCCACAGTAAGTCAGGCATTAGTGCAGTCCTGTTAGCTCTGTGTGTATGTGTGTGTGATTGTGTGTGTGTGTGCATGATAGAGATTGTGTATTCTCCCCCTTACATAGCTGATACGCCCAAATTAGATAACAGTTTTTCTTTGGGTAACAACACCGCTGCTGCCCCGCCACACTGAAAGGCCACAGACTAACATGGCCGATCTATTTTAAAACAGGTCAGACTGCCAGAGAGGCTGGAAGGACACCAAATAATAGCGCTAGCATACTTTTCTTCTCCTTCTTCCTCTCCTTCTCTTTTTTCTTCTCCTCCTTCTCGTCGTCGTCGTCGTCCTCTCCCGCCCCCAGTAACGTGAAGATGATTCCGGTCTGGGAGTTGACTCCGATGGCAGTGACGACCATTTTTCCAGAGCCCTCCATGACATGGGTACCTGTACACAAGACGACGCACGGGTGAGGGCATGCCATTTGGTTGCAAGTACGATAAACACAAAATGTTTGCACACACAAACAAACACACAGTGTTCGATTTCTGCGTAAGTGCCATCTAAATATGGGTTGTCTGTTGGACCGTACGACGCAAAGAAGTGGCTATTTATGAAGCACGGAACTGCTCTGGGATTCGAAAGTGTTCACTCTGACAATTAAAAGCAAAGTCTGACGGAGGCTCATGGCGTGGATCAAAGCAAAGTGATAGAAAAATACCAGCTTGATCTTTCCTTCAACAGGAGGATTGTAAAGAGAGTGTACTTTCCCATATAACTAGCTCATGTTAGCATCATTCCTATTTTATCATTTTAACGGTCTGATCATGTTGCATAACTTTACATGGAAATGTTCTTGATGCTTTAAAATGGAAGAGGGATTTTCAAAGCTTAAATGCTTCAGCATTGTCCTGTCAATCAGGGGATCAGGAGTATAAAACACAGATTTTACAGAATATCCAAATTGACCAGGCTTTAAAGTATTATTTTTACGTACAAGTAAGTTCATGTTCATTATTTATCATCATCATCATCTTACAAATAAACCTATCTATATTTCAATACTCCTCCTCTGGATACCTCTGTAAACACCTCACCCGCACCGGGCCATCCACATTATGTACTTTTAAAGAAAAAGGAAAAAAAAAAAAAAAAAAAAGTGAATGATCAGACCAGGCTCACTTCTTCCACTGCTCCATGGTCCTGTTCTGATGCTTACTTGCCCTTCATGGGAGCGTTTGGTGGTGCACCTACGCAGCCCCAAACACATTAAGCTGTGATGCACATTGTGCATCTTTCTATCACAGCCAGCTTTCACTTTAACACATTTGTGCTGTAGTAGCTCTTCAGAGGGACCTAGCCTTCACTCCCCAAGATAATCAACGAGTCCGGTTGACTCTGGGTTGTCCTTCCTTGGAACACTTTCAGTATTATTAACCAGTGCACACAGGGAACAGCCCAGAAGACCTGCTGTTTTGGAGCTGCTCTGACCCAGTTGTCTCGCCATCACCATTTGGTGTCACTTGGATCCTCATGCTTGAACATTTCCCTGCTTCCAACACATCAACTTCAAGAACTGACTGTTCACTTGCTGCATTATAATATACTCCCCCACTTGATGTATAGACACTCAGCACCAGTTATTAGAGCGTACTCATGTCTGTGTTAACAAAATACATGTTCTACACTGAACATTGCAATTAGAAATATCAGGAATATAAAAAGAGAATGAGTAGAGCAGGTTTAAATCGATAACTGAACCATTTGTCGAGTAATAATTAAAAAAAGAAACCCTCCTTACAAGATGGCAACCCTGAACATCCAAAATGACCAAACTGAGTTTCATAAACACAAAGGCGGTTTTTCTGCAACAGCTCTCTCAACCTCTAGATGCTGTAATCCTGTGGTTTTAAAATGGAAAAACCTTAGACATTACGTAAAGTGTCTCAGGCGTGTTATCCAGTGAAGGTGTGAGAACATTAAACAACAGGGTGCTGAGAGAATGTGCTAACAAAACTATACGACACCTCAATAATGGTCAAGACAAACATTTCTTTAACTCATCAACACAAATCCTGGACTATAAATAATCACACTGATGATTCCACCGCCGTCTACATTTGGTAGAAGCAGCAGTAATTTGTACCTGATAACAGCATAGGATCTTTATCCAGCAGTTTCTTCACGTGGTCCGATTCTCCCGTCAGAGAACTCTCGTCGATTTTAAGATCGTTCCCTTGGATGAGAACGCCATCGGCAGGTAAGAGGTCACCTGCACCAAAACAAAAACAAACTGTGTAGAAGTTCACCGGTCATACAGAGGGCGATGTCTGCGTCACGATGTGGTGCAACACACCCCTTTCACATAAATGAACTCACAGATGCACATGATTGGCTAATCTTGCCGTGACACCACTCTCGTCCCATAATAAAGGGTACGACAGCTTTCTGTTGCGTTACATTACAATAAATATCTACATCACAGCTGTGCAATGTGTGCACGTACCGTATTTGATTTGTGCAATATCCCCGACTACGATCTCAGCCACGGGGATCTGGATGACTTGCCCGGAGCGCACCACTGTAAACTTCTGCTCTTGTTCAATGCGGCTCTGTAGGCCACGGAACTGCTTCTCTTTACTCCAATCGTTAAAGGCAGTCACAAGCACCACACAGATAACAGAAAGGAGGATGGCTGCTCCCTCGATCCATCCTGCTTCTGACTCGCCCTCGTCTTCCACGCCTCCTGTTACTTCCCCGCATTCTACACACACACACACACACACAAAACATGTTTAGAAAAAACAAAACAAAAACAAAAAAAAAAAAAAACAGACTGCTTTCTACATTATATTAGAAATAAAACCTAAAACTTCAAAAGAAAAAGGTACTTACTATTATTACTTGATTCTGGAGGTCTATAAAAAGAAAGGCCTAACGAAATTATGGCTGCCACTTCTAGAATAATCAACGTTACGTCTTGTAATGCTTCCCATACTAATTGAAGAAAGGTTTTTGGCTTTTTCGGAGGTATAAAGTTCTGTCCAAATGCTAATTTTCTGCTTTCGATGTCGGCAGGGTTCCCGCTTAAACCTGGAAAAAAAAAAAAAAAAAGAAAGACAAGAAATAAAAATCATTACATTCCCAGTGATATCAGATGGATAGGTACAGAATTAAAGTACAACAACTAACAAAGACCAGCAAAGACCAAGGCTAAGTTTGATGAACATCTGGCGTCTTCCTACATAGAGACTTTTCATTTAGGCAAATTTCCTTTTGGTTCAAGTGCTGGAAAAAAATAAATAAATTCATGGCTCAGATGCTTTAATTTACATACTGCACTCAGCTAGCGGGTTTGCGCGTCACTTCCACTGTTTGTTGACTGCGGGTCAGCCTTGCCTACGGCCTACGATTTGCGTCAGTATATATATACGCATGTACTAGGTTACTTTTGTTTTAAATGTATAGGACACAGTTTGTATGGTTACAAAAATTGTTTGATAAAATGTGGCTGCAGTCAGCAAACTTCAGCGAGGGGAAATTCGACAACTTTACTACTGTACGTACAACTTGTCAGACAGACTTTATCAGCAGCCGAGCCACGTGGTGTTGACTCGCATCACTGGCTGGAGGGGAGACTAGACTTTTTTTTTATTAAAAAAATGTTTTATTATTGGACGGTTATGCATAACTAAATTAACTTATACAATAAACAGACACTTTAATGTAACAATTGGAAATGAAGCCTGAGGACGGCATGCCGCAGACTTGTGTATATGACACCACACGGTTGGGATCATTAGGCTAGAACCACACGCTTCACACACACACAGCCAAACAAAACATTCTCAGCTATTACACAAAAAAAAAAAAGAAAAAAAGAGGAGCCACAAGGAAGCAACCAGAAAAAAAAAAAATAGGGAGAAAATAGCTTTTTTTTTTTGTTGTTTTTTTAAACAACACATCTGTCTCACTGTGAGGTTTGGGACAAAACGTCAGCCAGTTGTGGTCATCTTAACTCTCATCTTAGTACAAATAGGTGAGTTTATAGGCCACATCTATTAAGATAAAAAAAAAAAAAACTAGAGAAATAATGTACTGTGTGCATGTATATTTCTTATTATCTACTGTTATATAAAAAAAACAATAACAAGATGATTTTTAACACCTTATTCAACACCTTTTGTGTTTAGCGTTTTGTTCATATCGTGGCCTTAGTACTCAGAATCGACTTGGAGCTGATAAACTGATCGTAAGCCATATTCATACAGCATACTTATTTTCTTATTCTTATTTTTCAGCTGGGTTTTATTTTCATCTGGATGTCTGTACTTCTCTGTCCTTCTGGTTCTCACCAAACCCCACACTCTTATCCACTTATCACTGGAGTCCAGATACATGGTGATGTTTTTCTTTACAGATGTTTTTTTTGTATTTAGTCTCGACCCTCACAAGATGTTAAACACTTCCTGAGTCACAAAACTAAAAACCTCTGGGGATGTTTGGTTCCCCCTTGACCACCAGGTTGTGAATGAAGCATGGTCATGTGATTCAGCCATCTTTGTTTGCTCCACCTGTGTTTTACTTTGTTATACTAAATATATTTATTTATTTTTTACTTTATTATTCTAATTGATGTTAATTTATAATTTGAACCCTCGCTGCTGGATGAGGCGTGTACTAGGAAGTGTTGACCAGGTGGAGATTTTGCACTATTCACACTTTCCAGCAGCTCTAACACAGATGAGTCACTGGTGCTGATCAATCACAATGTGTGTGTGTGTGTGTGTGTGAGCGCGCGCTTCAGCGTGCATGTCAGACAGATTGGCGGTGGAGTCAGCACAGTCCATTGTCATGAGGAGGAGGAGGATGATCCTTCTCAATTACTCAGTAAACCCAAACTCATCCCATGCTCTCACCCACACTTTACTACATATTTAGACTCTGTCTTTTATATGAGCACATGACAAGTGACAGGATGGTTTTGTTCTGCGTGAGAGAGAGAGAGTGAGAGAGAGTGTGAGTAACAGAACGATGTTGCTCAGGCATAAGGTGACCGACATGACGTGATGTGACGTGACAACTCCGTTCTTAAAAGTCCCTGTATGTTACTGAATGTTAATGCAATATCCTCATCGTAATCTTATATTTAAAAGAAGTACTAGCTTTACAGTGGTGTGATGCACATGTGAGATTCCCTCTGGGATTAATAAAGTAATCAATCAATCAATAAATCAATTCAATAATCAATCCATCAACACACACAAGCATTTACTAGTCGGATTAATTAGCTTGCACCGACGACATATGACCTTTCCACAATCAGGAAAGTGCAGATGTGTGAAAAGACTGACAAGCCAGGAAAGGGAGGGAGAGAAGGATAATTTTTTTCCCCCCTAAATCGATGAATTTCCAGAAGCTAAAACCGGGGGTGTCAGTGCAGCTTTAACTTCAGAGCTAATGAAGTTATCCTTTTTATGCTGCACTAATCACAACAACATCAATCTGCACAAGACGTTGAAAGACGTGATCGATGTTTCTGTTAATGTTGTTGCATCAGCGACGGGAGAGATTAAAGCCCAGCAAACGGCAAGACAGAAAACCTACAGCGTCCCAGGCACGTCGACGACACGTTTGTGTTTTCCGTGCCATTTAGTCAGATTTGCATACACCCCTCTCGCAGTGTACCCTAGAGGATATTCTCATTCCCGCTAGGGTGAAAGAGGCAGTAATTATGGTTTAAAAAGCAAGGTGACAGACAACCCGGACTGCTAGTAATTCAAATAGCTGACGGGTCCTGTAAATAGATTCGGTTCAGGCGGAGATCCAGCCCCGCGCTACAAGCATGCAGAAGGAGCACAAGAAGAGTTCGACTTCTGCCTTATTCACTACAAAACTATCAGCTCCAAGAGATCCTTTGCTGTACACAATGAACCAAGCATAACAATTACACACTAACCTCCTACTCAACCTCAACCTGATAGAAGTAACATTCATGCAAGTCGTGCATTATTGTACCGATAAGCCGCAAACGTCTCATTCCTCAAGACTTCCCTGACTGCTCCATACCACCGACGCTTCACGACAGATCTGGACACATGCATTAATATACACCTAACTACTTTGATTTACATCCAGCACTAGTGTCAGAGATGTAGGAAGGTGGTATAAGGAAAGAATAACACACCCCTGAGCATGCATTACATCATATAACAGTACGGGTACAAATCCTTAGAGGAACACGAGAGACCCAACACACATTTGACGACATAGGGCTGATGTCATAGTGCTTGGGCCCAAATTTAATAGTGTCACCTTGTACATTTGAACTAATAACGGTAGTATAATGTTGTGGAACATCTGAGAGACAAGTTAGTCGGCTCTATAGCCTGTTGTTGTCTCTCTCTCTCTCCATGCTGTCTCCGTGTTGTGCGTCGGTTTGCATGTGTGTATATACCCCGTATATGGTGTATATAGAAAACCCCGCTGGATCACTCTACTGGTGTCCACCTACCTTCCTGCAAGTCCAGGGACAGATTTTGGCTCATGCTAAACTTGCAAAACTCCCCCCCCCATTCCCACAATCTGTCTTTCTACTCCTTCACCTTTACCTTTTTTCCATCAACCACCTTTAGAGAAACTACTGAACAGTGTGGATGTTTGTATATTAAATTTATTAAACTGGTCAACGCTACCACCACCGTTTGGATTAAAATAATCTAACCCGAGGCTTAAGGCCCATAACCCGAGGGTGTAGCAGTCTGTGTAATGCTTATGGGTGTGGCGTGTCTGTTGATTTGGATGTGGCACATGTTCAGCCTACAGCATGTAATGTACGATTCATCTTGTAGACACTGGCATCCCAATCTGCACAACACACAGTGTTAAAATATACAGAGGGCACGCTGTTCCCACCACGGTATTCTTTCATGGAGAAACTGCACCGTTACCGGAAATATTCTGCTTTTGTGAAGTGACTGATAGCCTGATGGCTCTGGATAACACCAACCAACATGTTACAGGTAAATCCACAGCACCTGAGAAACACCACAGAAGGTAGGCATACAAGAGGACACCTCAGATGCTGCTACAGAGCTCATCGGTGTGCCCGGATCGGACACTTCCTTTAATTCACTGAAAAGTGGTTTCCATCATTAATTTGTCTTCGTTCAAATATTCGGAGAACCGAATTGAATTAATTTGTGAATGCAAATCTAATTGGATCGTGGTTGGTCACATACCTGTACAGGCTGTGCAACAACGTTCCAATCATGTGGTCTGCTCTTATAACTTAGAAATGAACAGAAGGACAAAAAGATACAGCTTTTGTTTCTGCAGGTAAAGCGTCACCTTTAATAATTAGCCTAGAGCTTGAAAGTCCTAACGTTGACCGTGATTTTTAAAACAGTCTCACAATGAACGTGGAAAAGGTGCAATCTTAAGAAAAGCCTGGTATAAAACTAAGAACTGCCATACTAGTGCGGAAATCCCTTTTTCATTGTCTAGAATGAAGCTCTGCTTCATTTCTTACGAACTGTTTAATCCCAGCAGTGCATTCGAGTCGAGCTCTTCACCGTGCCACAGCAGAGCAGGACAGATGTCTCATCCCCGCAGAACGCTTCTCCTTCTACAGAACTCGGTTCTGACTCAACGTCTAAGTTTAGACCATCTATTCATGAGGACACATCACACCCTGGGAGCCCAGGCACAAGCGGGAGCTGTACAGTACGAGCGCTTTGCTCGCATTTGCAAGTTAAAATACTCCTATGCAAATGAGACGATCTTTACAAGCATCAGTGCAAATTGTACCAGTCATACTGACGTCGGGTCAGGTCGGTGCTCGGGGAAGGCCTTGTTTTGGGAAGTTTCGGGAAAGATGAAAAACGTATAAATGCAGACAAATTAATGATTGAGTGTTCTAAAATAAGCGCAATTACCCAGACAGAGCACTGGCTAGGGCAGGGGACGGAACGACAGAATCGGTTACATAATCACCGGAATCCAAGCAGGTACTGGCAATGTCTAAAGTATAAATCGACTCTTATCTTGAACAGATGCTTTGGAAAGAAACAGTAAGATACTGGTCAACTAGTTTCAAATAAATCTTAAATAATTTAAGGAAAAGATAAGTAGCAACAGCATTCCAAATCTATTACAAAATTAGAAATTACAAAAGATGATTTACTAATTCTAAAGTCTTGACCAGAAGATGATGAAAGGAAAATGTACTTCTTGATTGTCAATATTGTATTTTATACTTTCTGCTAAAGCCAGATACATTTAGAAGTACAAAAATACTAACAGCATCATCATTAGCAAATAGTGCAAGCTATGGTTCATTTAAATAAAGAACATAAAAACAGTTTGCACTATGGATGCACATTAAATGTACCATTTTGTATTCAAACACATTGATCGAGGCAAACAGCATATAATTAGTCAAATCATTTTAAGAAAGTTGCCCAAATTAACTTCAAATTATAAAAAACAATGAATTAAACTCTACATTAATTCCTGACTGTGCCTCTGTCACTTGTAATAAATTTTCCTTTTGCAAAGAAATAGTGACACAGATCAATACTGCAATATTGATTTCTATGCAGCACCGTTTTGCACAATTTGCTACACACAACTCTGAGAACACTTCTTGTCTAGAAAGTAGTAATGGAGACCGAGTCTCTCATGACATGAAATGCCAGCGCAACAGAGAAGAAAACTTCAAGTAATTTCAAATAGAGTTCCTTCCCTGTTCATTAAATCAAATCAACATGGCTGCTCACAGCATCAGAATTAGTCAAATAAATAAATAAAACAAAATAAAAAGTAAACCTGTAAATGCTGTTAAAGTGTAGTTAAAGAAGTACTTGCTTTAGAATAATCAACATACAGTTATTTGATTGTTAAATCTGAAATACTGACTATAGAGTTTGGGAAGAGAATGTATAGATCAAATCAATCGCGTTAACTGCCTAGCACGATGTTAACAACATACAAAAATGGCAGCGTCTGGTTTTTCATTTTGTCTGTTGAGGTTGAAAATGACAATTATAACCGGCGAAATCTCCTATGCTGGAATACTGGATAGTATTGTTACATAAACTTCATCTGAGGTTTCAAACCTGTACAAATTCAAAATCTCTGACGAAAAATCTCCACCTTTCTTTCTTTCCTGACCGTTCACCTTGGTGTGTTTATTTAATTAAAAGAAGAAGAGGAGGGGGTTTGAGAATACTGCAAGGTGTATGAGGCAATGTATCAGATTAAGAATGATTCTTTGTATTGATTTAAACTTTGAAATAGCTTGATTGCTTTCATTGATGTTTTAATTAAAATAATTAAATATGTATACATCAAAACGTTCAATCTCACTTGCAACATTTTTAAAACGTAACAAATAATCATGAAAATCGCCCGGGACTGTCTATTGAAATGTGTCGGGAACGGGAATGAGAGTGGTGCGGGGGGGGGGAAATAAAAAGAGGAAATCAGCATGAGATGGTTGAGAAACAGGTTACCATGACAACCCTGCTGTAAAACAGTTTTACATGTGGGGTTTCGTTGAAAGGGGATGTAATTGGTCATCACATGCTGATTTAATATACTTTTTTTTTAAACAAAAGGATATTATAATTAATATTATTATTATTATTATTATTATAATGATGCTGCTGTTTTTCTTTTTTGGCTCTTGTGCAGCTAAAGTGACGGAACGAGCCTGAGTTCACATGACTTTCTAGTGTACAGGATTCCAGGCTTAATCACTGGGACTTTAAATCACAAGTGTTGCATGTTGTCATGGACTGTCGCGTAATTAAGGGGACCTTTAGTTAACGAGAGGAGTGCACTGAGAATATATTCTCATAACAAGTATGCTCTTGGGCGAGGGAAAGGGAGCAGCATGGGACGCTGGGATCTGGCTCACTGCAGTCTCCACATCCTACTACTACTAGTACTACTGCATACATATACATATATGCATGTATATATTTTAAAAACCTAATAGAACTTTTACAAAAAAAAAAAAAAGCAAACAAATCAAACCACGTGCTTCTTTATGTTCTGTATAAACAGAATAAACACTGTGGCGTTTAATGTTAATGACGGCAAAATAAAACCATGCTAGTAATCTGGTGATGACAAAATAAATTAATTTGACCACTTCCGGCACCTCCGACGCTGTCATGTTGTAAAGATGGCTTAGGAAGAATTAGTTGTTTTTTTGCTTTTTTTTAGTCTCTAATTATTAATTGGGTTTGACGTTTGAATTATTTCTTGATCGATTTATTACTCCTCGAGTCCACTCCCACACACAGCTCCACTGCTCTACAGGAACTACGGTGACCTTCAGTGTGTCTACAAAATAACCAACAGGAGGCGCATCCAAACACAAACAAGCATTCTGGATGGATCGGTAGTGTGTTTTCCGAACAGGTTTTCTCAGTGACTTAACGTAATGCACTTTCGCTAAACCCACAGCTTATGTCACTGCTTTTTGTCATGCTCTACATATCTTCCAGGTTACTCGTAAGAAAGTAAGAAGCCGAGCTGTGAATCATCAAATGTCTGGGCACTGCCGTTTACTGTGATTTATTTCAAGCAGACACATTTTTTACAGGTTTAAAAGTATTAAAAACTACTGAACGTATTTAATAATTGTGTATGTGATTGTTTAAAATGTCGTGTCTCGTACAAAGAGAACCTTTCTGTTCTGCCAATTGTCAGTCCAATAAGTGGAGGTACCCCGATTTTCTCCCTAATTTAGTCGTGTCCAATTCCTCCCCGTCACTAGGGGGCTCCCACATTAAGGCTACCACTA
>JAQQZT010000004.1:3512916-3524025 GCA_030068275.1 Clarias platycephalus | reverse complement strand
GATAGGCTCCAGGTCCCCCGCGACCCTGAACACAGGATTAAGCGGTATAGAAAATGAATGAATGAATGAATGAATTTTGGCATGGCAACTCTAACCCCTGTGCTTGATTTTTTTTCCCCCCTTAGTTGTTCGATCTTTACATACTTATCTCATGTCAAAAATCCTCCTTCATTCACATTGTTTGTAGCCACCATCTGTATTGAAATCTTAGCACTTGCAGGCTCTGATCAATCAGACCTGAAAACTAATCAATGCTGTTAAAAAGTAAAACTATCTAAAACTAAATCTTTAAACAAATTAAGTTAAGTTCAGCTTTTATTAGTCACACGTACAGTACTGCGCAGCGCAAATTCTTTATTCTTGGCTTATATGGTTAAGGGCCTTGCTCAAGGGCCCAACAGTGGCAACATATATAAAACAAAATTAGCACTTTGTTACAATTCTGATTCAATTCTAGTCACTTCACACTATATTTTGGATTATTTTAAGTTTACTGCATTGGTTTGTTATTTATTATACAGTAGGCGTATTACATATCATAAGGTATATTAAGGTCATATTTATTTATTTATTTATTTGTGGGTTTAATTTCGAATTGAATATAATTCATTTATTATTTACAGCACATTATTATGTAAATGATGTTATGGGGAACTAACAAGTTACCCGCCCTGGGTTTCCCAGGGGACAGGTGAGAATGTGACACTGTATGAGAGAAGCACATGGTAGGAGTTTGTAATTGTTGCAGGCTCAACTGTAGCCCACTTATTACCAACAACCAGAGAGAGACTGGAGAATAGTTAGACAAGTCAAGAAAGCTGGGTTACACTAGCATGGCAAGTGCTAGCTAGCTACTGTTTAATGCTTGTATTTAGATTTTATAATATATATATATATAATATTCAACATAGCAGTTTTATAAGAAGGGATGGTTTCTTATCGTTTCTTTAAACTGGAGGTCGGTTTACTTCTTTGCGCAATAGCTAAGCCCAATCCCTCATCCTAGCAGTGCACACTCAACTGTGTATGAAATTGTCAGCGTGAATTGTAGCGTGTCCTATAAATAGTCTATTCATGAGAGTTTACAAGTTCCACTCAGACTTGCCAACCGAGTCCCCAAAAAGCTGATGGCCGCAGACATAACAAGGACACACGGTGAAAAATCAATTTCCGCTCCTTGTTATCATTCCTGTCAAACGAGGGGACATGAAAGGTCTGGCGTGGCTATTGAGAACAGATCCCTTAGCGAGGGGTTTGAAGCCGCTCTCTGCTCCGAAGGCTTCTGGGATGGCCTTGAAATCAATCATTCCAGTCTGGCAGGGGGAAGTTAATTTGAGTGTGAGGGTGATCATATTGAAATATTTGGCTGGTATTATTACATGCTCCTCGGTGTTGCCAGAGGCAACAAGGACAACCAGTTGAGCTGCAATTTGTGTTTCATTTGGCAGCTCACAGCGAATCAAGGCCTGGCAGCATGAAGTAAACAAACAAAAAAAAAAATGAACAGAATGTAATCCAGACAGAGTGGTTCTCTTTCAGAACAGATTTTAAAATGGTACACCGTTTTTTAAGAAAGATATAATCATGAATTTATCCTGAAAATAATACCATCTTTAAGTTGATTAATGGCATCTACAGATTTTACTTTGACCGCATTTGTAATTGTAGGTCAGAACTATTGATGGAAGTGTGAAAGTAATGAAACGTTGGAGGCCACTCATTGCAAGATTACTCTGAGGAAACACTCGAGCCAGTCGTTGGATTTGTCACGATGTGGTGTTACACTCAATTAAGAGGATGTCACTGAAATGTTCATGGTAGCACCTTAGTAGTTAGCACTTACACCTCCATGTAATGGGTTCAATTCCCACGTCAGGTCTGTGTGCATGGAGTTTGCATGTTCTCCCCATGCTTGGTGGGTTTCCTCTGGAAACTTCGTCTAGATTAGGCTATTTGGAGTTTCCAAATTGCCCATAGATGGTCCTCTGGAGAAGGAAATGGCAACCCACTCCAGTATCTTTGCCAAGAAATCCCCATGGACAGCATCTAGGAGGGCATGGCGTGCTATGGTCTATGACGTCATGAAGAGTCGGACATAACTGAACGTCTAAACAAACAAAAACTGAAATGTTTACTGTTGCATAATAAGCTGCAGTTCGGGGTTGTATAGGCGGTATAGGTAATAACAATAGTTTTGTCACTTGCTTTGCTAATCTGAATGTTTGCTGAGATTTAGTGTAAATCTACCTGATGCTTGTAGAAGGGTGAGGCTGGATAATGCTTTCATTTACTGTGCTCAATATACAGTAGAGCATACATTCAAAAAATAAAAAACAATCTCTTGCTATCTCCCCAGGACACGTGTAAGAGAAGTCAGCCTACTTGTTTGGCCTGATAGTGGTGACATAGCTGCTGTCCTACTTTAATAAATGAGGAGAAAAGAGAGAGAGCGAGGGTAGATAAGGAGGATCTCCAGGGGCGGGGAGGGGGGTGGGTGGCCAGGGGGACAGTTTAATGACCTCAACTTTTGGCACATGGACAAAGACAAACTCTAATAGACAGGGGACACTCACTCCATATACAGTATTTCCATAAACTAGAACTTAAATGGGGTGATGGAATCGAGGACACATACAGAGGTTTTTTCCCCCTTTAAATTCACATATGTCCACTTGGTACGCCATGACAACTTTGGAATTGGTTGCATAGAAATAAGCTATAAAACTGTACTGGTGATGGTCCCTTGGTGGTGACCCTCAAAGGTATATGTTTGGTGCATTTATTAATTGCAGCTCATATTATGAAAGTGGTTGTATTATATGTTTATGGAACTTTATTAGACTATGGACAAATTAGCATCTAAAAAAAAACGTGCAGCCATGAGAGCTGCTTTTCAGTAAAAAGCATCAACAAAGATTTATACTGGTTACCAGTAAGCCAGGAACTGTGTTATTGCACAATAGAGAAATGTTGGGGAATTCACATATAGTTTTTGAAAGAACTTGTAAAGGACACTCCTACCTGCTCATCATTACAGTCTTCTATAATAGCAGAGGGACATGCAGCTCTATGCATGGCTGCATGGCTGCACTCATGCAAAAACAGCCTTTGCACTTGTGCATAATGAACTGCTCTACTTTCATGGCAGATGGAAAATGTGGTGCTTCTCCATCACCGTCTCCTTCTTCCTCTCCGCTGCTGACTAGCCTAGGGCTCAGGCGGCCCGTATCAGGTGATGGAGAAAGGGTGAAAGGGCTGGCAGTGGCTGGATGGCGGTGGAAAATCTGCCTCAACGCTCATCAATATTTCAGCCGCAGTTGCGGAAAGCCAACACCGGCCAATATCTTCCATCGTGTCATTGGACAATGGGATTGGATGCCTGCGGCTTGACATGCCAACATTGTTGGCACATGAGCGGTGGCGCAAAGGCCTATGCATTATTCAGCCATATTCCAGAATGACCATGGGTGGGTGGGGGGAACTTGCGGCAGAGAAAGATTATGAGGTAAATACCAAGGTTGAGGAGTGGCTGGAAATAAAAATAGATATTAAAGTCAGAAGACAGAGACTCCAGACACTTTCTGAATTGCTGAGGGAAAAAAAAATCAAACTTAGTTTGTATCCTGCTCCTTTAAGAGGTTCGTTGATATCTGCAAAGTGGAAACGAACACTCCTCTGGCAGGATTGTGTGAATTAATTCCTTAAGTGGAGACCTAAGAATGCCACCTTGTACCATTGGGGTTGTATGTCTGTCATAAAACGGTGCACTTGTAATACACTAATGAAGAAATACAAAAGTGTCGAGTCACTATAATGGCACCATCGAGTTTGGCGTCATCGAGCCGGAGGTGAAATTGGAGCAGCTGGCTCAGACTGGTTTGCGGTAATCGGACTGAGTGCATGCTGGCTATGTTTGCACCGGGACTGAGAGGACACCTGAGTTCTTAGAATCTCTCTTCCTTTATTAAGCCCTGCTCTATGCCACATCAATGATTAAGGGCACAATGTGCTATAACATGCTATTCGTGCTTCAGCACACTTACCTAGCCAAAAACCAGAGCGAGCTCTTCTTTTCCCAACTAGTTATAAGAATTTGGTCTCGGTGTCTCTGGTTATCTGCAAACAAATAATTATTAGAAATGATTGATATATTTAATAAAAATGCTCTGTTTGGCTCATTAAAAAAAAGGTTGCCACTTCAGAAAGGTGTGGACTTGGGTTAAGAACTGTCCAACACATTATTAAAACCTGGAAGGATAGTGCGGAATCGTCAACTAGATTGGTGATCAGTTAGGGTTAGTGCTTGGTGAAGTTGCATCACTGAAAATGGTTAGTTGAAATCAGAGCTATATTTAATAGTGAAAGTAAGAGCATTTCACACATGCACACTGTGATAAAAACTTATAGGACTGGGACTAAACAGCTGTGTGGCCATAAGATAACACTTGTTAAACAGAAAAAAACAAGAATTTGCTAGAGAGCATAAAGATGCTTTTTGGAGTGATGGAAAAAGACCATGTGTTCTGATGAGTCCAGACTAAACCTATTCCAGAGTGATGGGCGTGTCAGGGTAAGAAGGGAAGCACATGAAGCGATGCACCCATCACGCATAGTGTCCACTGTACAAGCCTCTGGAGACAGTCTTATGATCTGGGGTCGCTTCAGTCGCTCAGGTTTAGACTCAGCAACGTTATGTGGCAATAAAAAGAAGTCAGCTGACGACCTGAATGTATTGAATGACCAGGTTATCACATCTATGGGGTTTATCTTCCCTGATGGCACGGGAATATTCCAGGACACAGATGAACTGTGTGCCATAATTAAAACTCCATCTAGGAACCTCTGTAGTCCAATTAGGGACGGTGGACGCCAACGGTGACTATTGTATTTATTCCCAATTTTTTATGACCATGATAGGCAATTTGCCTATTGGCCTAATCTGCATGTCTTTGGAATGTGGAAGGAAACCCACCAAGCATGGGGAGAACATACAAACTCCATGCACACAGACCCCAAGGCGGGAATCGAACCCGGACCCTGGAGGGACCCTAAACCAAAGGCGCCATGGTGGTGTAGTGGTTAGCACTGTCCGGGTTCGATTCCCGGCCAGGCTCGATTCCCTTCTCTGTGTGCATGGAGTTTGCATGCTCTTCCCGTGCTTGGTGGGTTTCCTCCCACAGTCCAAAGACATGTAGGTTAGGTTAATTGGTGTTCTCAAATTGCCCATAGTGTGTGAATGAGTGTGTATGTCTGTGCACCCTGTGATGGATTGGCACCCTGTCCAGGATGTATATCGCCTTATGCCCTAAGTCTCCTGGGATAGGATCCAGGGCCCCGTGACCCTGAATATACAGGTACCTGTAACTGATCTAGTGTGCTACCCAGGCTTAAAGATGAAATAATATCACATGTTGAGCCGTAGTAATGTTAGTCACTAAATACAACAATTATATGATTACTAGTTTAATCTAACAAAAATCTAAGAATGTTTCTATTGTTTTTATGTTGCCCATTGTGGGCAGTGGTGCTTTTAATTTATTATCATTTTTTATTTTTGTGGATGGCTTTTATTACATTTTTTAAAAACTGCACACGAAACAGATGTGCAAAAGCGAATTGTGTTCGATCACACGGCACTGATGTAGACATTTAAAGTCACTTCAGTGAGGTTTTGTTTGTCAATGCAGGATCTTACATTGGCAATCTTACTGGCAATTAAGATACTTAGAGTTGCGTGATAAATAGCTTATAACCTGCAATTTCATAATCATACATACACAGCTGACTAAATGCAACAAATGCATTACATTTAGAAGCAGAAATATGCAACACTCGGCTGCAGTCAGAAACATTTCAGTTTCAATCAAACCCTGCAGAAAAGGAGGCAGACGTCTGGACGTGAGCAGGCACCTGGGAGGTGAGGATTTCAGAAGTAGTTCAGGGGAAACGGCTTTTTATCACAGCGGAAAGCTCCACAGAGCGGAAATGGCTTCCCTTGAACAGCTGTCTGTTTATTTCTGGGACGCCTGAATTATGTTCTGCGGTCATTATGTAGCAAAACGCTCCCGCTGTATCTGTCCGTGAAAAACGCTGCATAACCGTGTGAGAATAATATGAGAAATATGAGTTCCACTGAACGGAGCATGGCTCTACTCTATGATTTTCCTCCCTGAGAGCGCGAGAGCGAGAGAGAGAGAGAGAATGAGTGGTAGAGATAGACATTTAAAAAGGGGGAGAGGAAGAGACAGAAAGATGAAACATGAGGCGGCATAAAGAAGGAAGACAAATAGAAAGAAAGACAAAAAGATAGGGAAGAGATGGAAAAATAGAGGAGAAAGTGAGAGACAAATGGAAAGATAAAAAAAGAGAAACAGAGAGACAAAGACAGTGAGAGAGAGAGAGAGAGAGCAAAAGAGACAAGAAAGAGGCAAAAGATGATAGGAAAAAGAGTGACACAAAAGACAGAAAGAGAATGAGAGAAGGAGACAGGATGACAGAGAGACACCGATGTAGAGAGAGAAAAGACAGAAATGATCAGAGAGACAGAAAGTGAAATGGAAAAAACAGAGATAGAGAGACAGAAAGAAAGTGACAGAGAAAATTCTCTAAATCTAAGAGTTATAATAAATTGCCATTATCAAATCAACATCATCATCGTCATCATCATCGTCATCATCTGTTGTCATTGCTGTTATCATCACTATCATTGCCATCATAGGCATTTGGCAGACGCCCTTATCCATTATCTCATTATACATTAGAGCAGTTGAGGGTAAAGGGCCTTACACAAAGACCCAACAGGGACAACTTGGTAGTCGTGGGATTTGAACTTGTTGTCCAATGCCTTAACCACTGAGCTACCCCTGAATGACCATCATCATCATCATCATCATCATCATCACCACCATATTGCTGTCATCATTGTCATAACCATCATCATCATCATCTTCTTCTTCTTCATCACCGTCATTATCATCATCATGCTCACAAAAGGAAGAGAGAAATACTTTTAATTCTCGCTCCCCACCCTGACAATCTTCCATATGATTGTAGCCCATGCCTCCTCCTATCATCACGATAACCCTGAGTCACAGTTGTCCAGATAGCGTCCCTGACCTGACCCTTACAGTCACCTCCTCCCCCTCACAAGTGTGTTCCTGGAATTCACCCAGCTGTCTCATGGGAGACAAAGGGGTTTCTAGAGTCGAGCAGACCAGTGAGCCATAATGAGCTGTAACACTGCACACTCACCTAAAAAAAACCCCGCTTCTGAATTCCCCCTCTGCGTCCCCAGGGGTTTGTTCCTGCAGTTAACGCGGATGTGCTTGTGTGTCCGTGTGTCTGGCGGTGTGTGTGGGTGGAGGTTTTATTAATACTGATTGAAGCCAAGAATCGAGATGATGTGAATGGGGATATATTTAGTAGGGCTTCATAAAGGACAGGGTTGAGTGATGAAACAGACTTACTGTAACCACCACAGGGTTGATACTTTTCCTATAACAGCATGACCTGAAGAGCTGACATTGGAGACTCCTTCCAAAACCCCTGTTTTTATAATGGAGCTGATCAGGCGTTTATTGTTAGCGGTACCTCTGAGATGTTTTTGTAGCATTCGTAGTCAAAACCCCATGCATGGAGAATCAGCAAGTGCTTTCTAATCATTCTTGCATGCCATGCTGTGCACTGCTTGGATTTTGTGAATGTTTGCTCTTTTGTTAATAACAAGTGCTCTCGTGAATACCTCAGGGGTAATGCGAAATAAGAGGACGCTTCAGCGTGCTGACTTTAGCAGAGGTAGCGGCTGCTGTCCGGTTGACTTTAGTTATTGAGGGTGAGAGGCGGCCGGCAGGGCAATAAGCCTTGTTGATGTTATTGTGGCTTATCTAAACTGTGTGTATGTGTGCCTATGTGTGTACGTGCCGCACTGTGTACACATTCCTTTTTTCCATTACACACAAAGACAGTCAGGAAAAAGTCACACACTTACAGAATACACATACTTGACTGTAATAGATAGAGACATGCTTAATGAAAACACACACTCGCACACACACATACTTATACACTGAACACATATATACGTACGTAAGCATCCACATGGTTCACACAGAAACTACATATAATGTTCATATGTGCTACTCTACACATAGATTTTAGACATCATTAACAGACAATCATTCATCTATCACCGATCTTCATAGTCATCTCCATTTGAAAAGGTTTGACATTTCAGGAGTAACACTTCACGCAAATTCATAGCACCGATGTTCATAGCGCGACATAGGATCTACACACGCACCTCACAACACTTGATATAATCCAAGGTAAATATTTACTGGATGAATGTTTATTCCAAAACACATCAGCTCTAATATAGAGAGTTTCCATTCGGTTTCATCAGTAACACTTTATCTAATGACAGTGTTCATAGGACTACATAACAACTACATAGGCATTTCATGACATGAATCCTGTGAAACATTTCTGCATGCGTATTCCAACAGCTGATATACTGTAAGTAGAGTTTCCATTACAATGATGTTGCATTTCAAAGGTTTATCTAAGAGCAGTATTAATAGGACTTTATAACACCTACTTATTAACACTACATGACATCTGACAGACACCATTTTAAAATTTTATAGAGTACATGTTTATATCTGACAGACATCAGCTTTCTTACAGAGAGTTTCTACTAGAACAATTGTTCTGTTTTAGCAGGTAATTTAAGGGTGAGGTTCATAAAGCTACATTACAGCCACATATGCATTTCATACAAACTGACATAGGGCTTAATAACCATTTATGCATGCATATTCCACAGGCATCAGCCGTCATAAAGATGATCCCCATTAGAAGTGGTGTTACGTTTGAGCAGGCAATGTGACTCCTGTTCTAATGCAGGAGGTGTTCATTGGCCTACATAACATCTTCATAAGCACTTCATAAACAACAACTTAATATTTATTAATTCTATTTTAACAGGAATAATCTGACATAAAATGGTTCTCCATTAAAACAAGTGTTATATCTCAGTAGTTTAGCAGAATGCTGTGTTTATAGGACATAATAACACCTACATAAGCGTTTAATGTCAGCCGACTTAGACCTTGGTTAACATTTGTACATGCTTATTCTCACAGCATCAGATGTCATAAAAAGAGTTTTACAGTATTAGTATATATGTTTTATTTTAGTAATTTCTATAAGGGTGGTGTTCATATAGCTGCAATATACCTACAATACATAAGCACTGTCATAGAGTTTAATAACCATTTATACATGCATATTTTACAGGCTGTCAGCTGTCATGAAGATGTTTTCCATTAGAACAGGTATTACATTTCAGCAGGCAATGTAACTTCTGTTCTAATGCAGGCACATTTATCTAAAAGTAGTGTTCATAGGCCTACATAACATGTATGTACATAAGAAATTAATAAAAGATGACATAAACCTTAATAGATATGAATACTATTATAACAGGAATCCGCTGTCATAAAGAAGGCCCCCATTAAAACAAGTGTTACATCTCAGTAGTTTATCAAAACGCAGCATTCATAGGACATAATAACACCTACATAAGCATTTCATGATGACTGACTTGGGCCTTGGTAAACATTTATACATGCTTATTCTAACAAGCATCAACTGTCATACAGAACATTTTATTAGTACAGGTGTTTTGATTTTAAAAATGTTCTAGGTTTTACATCTCTCTATGCACTCTGTTTATGTTTATGTAAAACGCTATAACAGTGTTTATGACAGTTTAATGACCATGTGCATAGTCGAATCCCAGTCTATTCCTGCAACTCATTGATTTTGCATATAAAAACAATAAGGCTCAAACCATCTCCGCATTAAGGACCAGTTCCACAGTGACTCTGACCCCAGACACATGTGGAAGGACACCAAATCCATCACTGACTACAAACCAGCCACACACACTCTCGCAACCAGCAGTGCCTTCCTCCCTGATGAGCTGAATCAATTCTGTGCTCGCTTTGACCTAGGATGGAGGCAGCATGCCAAAAATGACTGTTCCCATGCTGACCGTACCCTCTCATTCTCGCCGACAGATGTGCGCTCAGTACTAAGCAGAGTAGAGGCACGTAAGGCTGCGGGCCTTGATGGCATACTAGGATGTGTGCTCAGGGCATGTGCTGGACAGCTGGCACAGGTTTTCACTGATATTTTCAAACTGTCACTGGCTGAGGCTACTGTTCCCACATGCCTGAAGACATCTACAGTCATATCGGTGTCGAATTGGTGGCATTCTACTGCAGCATGCATGAATGATATCCGCCATGTTGCACTAACCTACATTATAATGAAGTGCCCTGAGAAACTGGGCACCAACGCTGGACTACCACCAGTTTGTTTACCTCCTGAACATGGTGGCAGAGGATACTGTTTCTACTGCACTTCATTCAGCCCTCAGCCATCTGGAAACAACAACAGCATGTACTTTATGTACAGTAAGAGTGCAGATCATTGTTTTTATCTTCGATTTTTACCCCAGTCAGACCTGCTACACTGATCACCAAGCTCTGGGCATCAGCACATCCATTTGTAACTGGCTTCCCAACTGTCTAACTGACAAATCTTGGTCACATCATCTTCCATCATATTAAAAACTTGTGAGATCGTTGCTCATACAGTACATTCATCTCTTATGTAGATGATTCCATAGTAGTAGGTCACATTACCAACAATTAGTCTTTAGGGAGAAGATTGGTAGCCTATCAGCATGGTGTTCCTCAACAACCTCATCCTTATTGCCAAGATAACCAAAAAAAACCCTCAGAATTCTGGGAAATAAAAAAAAAATCAGACGTAACTCTCTTATCAATGGGACTTAAGTGGAACATGATGCCGGCAACATAAAAATGCAATAGTGATTAATTCCTCATGAGACTGAAGAAGTTCATCTGTCTCCCCAGATACTAGTAAGTTTCTATTGTTGCATGATTGAGAGCACCTGACCAACTTTATTATAGTCTAGTATGGCAGCTCTAAGGAATGCAATATATAGAAATTATATTTATATATATATTTATACCTATGTTTATATATTTATAATATATATATAGGTGTAAGTGATAT
>JAQQZT010000004.1:3495048-3509564 GCA_030068275.1 Clarias platycephalus | reverse complement strand
GCTGGTGTGATCCTCCTCGATTGGGACGAAATACTGTTCTGTCTCATAACATAAACATTTACATTTTAGACACTGAGGTATTGATGCAGATTAAGGTTCATTAGGTAGTAGATCAAAGGTAAGACTTTGCTATTGGGAATAAGTGTTGGTGTGATCATCAATTATTCAGTAGTTATTATAGGAGAGTCACAAAGAGCGAGTAGGAGCGCAGGAGAAATTTAAAACAAGTGAAGTGATGACTGGTAAAGATTCGATAATTACTGCATAATTTATAGTAAACTTCTTGAGTAATTAATGAGTAATACTTAGTAGGTAATAGGAATAATGACAATAATAAAATGTTAACATAGAACTACTTATTAGTTCTCATTTAGTTACTGCATAGTGCACTTATGAGTTGTTGAACAGTAATGTAAAGTGTTTCTATGTGAAAAAAAGTTGGTAGACACCATTTTTAATTGATTCCTTTCAAGCTATTAGTATGGCGGCACGGTGAAGGAGTAGTTAGCACTGTCGCCTTGCCGTGAAACCTCGGAGAGGCTCCAGGCCTCCTGCGACCCTGTATACAGTACAGGATAAAGCGGTGAGTGAGCTATTAGTGAACCTAGTGGTCAAAAATGGGAACTGCAACAAACGATAACAGAAGTTGATCAGGATGTGAACAACGCTCTTCTGTGTTGAGTGGAAGGGCTTGTTTGTAGATTTAGAAATGTAGACGGTTTAGAAATGTAGAAATGTTCTCACACACCCTGGGTCCATAAATCCTGGTTAATGAACACAGCTAAAGAAAGGTACATCTGAAAGCACTCGATATGAGATAGCTAAAACATACACCGGATAACAGTGCGTTACTGATTCTCAACTGCCTATTACAGGATTACAGATACATCCTGTAAATCAAAAATCCATTTAATACACCTAATGTCCTGAACATCATAGCTTAGCCTGGCCTAGCCTAGCCTAGCTTAAACCTGGTCAGAACACTTATGGTATCTTACTTTAGTTGTGATCTGGGGGAAATGATCTAAAATGAAGCCTGTTCTATAATAAAGTGTTGAACATCTCATGTAATTTATGCTAGCAATGCAGTATTAGCTGCTTGTGCTAATACTTGCCACCTAGCATCATGAGAAAGGACATATTTCTAGATAAAAAGTAGAAATTTACAATATGGTCCCTGACTTGTACCCAAGGTCTCTTGGGATAGGGTCCAGCACCCCCCCCCCCCCTCCTCCCCGGATGTTCATATCAATTACATTTAATTCAATTCATTTTAACAATGGTCACAAAGCAGCTCTACAGAATCAAAAGAAAATTAAAGTCACACTTCCCTCACGTCAGGGTCGGACTGGGTCGCTAGCTGCTCCAGATCAGAGACGGAGTCTTTACCGGGGAGGCTGCAGGGGATTACGAGAACATCATCAGTGTTAGGAATGAACAAGAAAAGAGCAAGGGGGAAGAAATTGACTTTGCATCATGAATGAGCCTGAATGATAGGGTGGAAAGTACAGAATGAATAACTGATGAGGTCTGATGAAAAATAAATGTGTACTACGCTGTGCATTGCTTTCATTTCTGTAAGCTGAGACACAAGGACATGCTGAGCATCTAAATATTACAGCATGGGATTATTTATATTTGTATTTGTGATGAAATGTCAGATATCTTTTGATGTGCCTTTGGGAAAGTTTCTTTTTCTACACTGACATGGTAAAGGCTAAAAGTTAGTCAAATAAATAGATATTGGTTTCACTGTTTAGATGTACTGTACAGACATAGCAGTGCACAGTTATGCTGATATTATACTTTTTTTTATATATATAATAAATATTATTTTGGAAAAGTTTATCTTAATTGAAGATCATCAATATTATTATTATTATTATTATTATTATTATTATTATTATTATTATTATTAACACTACTACTACTACTAATAATAATAGTCATGGTTCCATGCACTTCCTGTCTCACCTCTGGTTTATCCCTGTGCACTCCTACACATTTGGTTTGTCCCCCTGCTCCAGCATGGTGCTTCTTATTACCTGCACCTGTGTTCATTTAACTCAGCTCTCTCCTTATCTATTTAAACCAGGCTCAGTTTTCAGTCAATTTGCCAGATTGTCTCTTTCACGTGGTGTTCGAGCGTTCCAGCCATCTGCCGGTTTCCTGGATTCTCTGTGTGCCCGGCCCTGCCTGCTCTCAGTCTGCTCCCTGTTGGTAATCCTGTCTGCCTAAGTACTGTATACACATATACTCTCCAGATATCTGGCCCCTGGACTGATAATTGGATTTTGGATTCTGCCTGAGTGTTTTTGGATTTCTAGCCTTTTGCCTGTGTTCTGATTGTGCCTGTGAACCTGACCTCTGCCTGTTTGGACCTGTTCTCCATCTGCCTCCAGCCCCTCACTCCTGAGCACAGTGAGCATCTCCAGTCCACCCACAGCTTCTATAGAAGGTTCTCCGGTCTCCAACTGTGTTCTTGGCCAAGTCCTTATCCTCACTCACTTGCACAGTTCATGCACTAATACTATTGCCTTTTTACAATAGTTATAGAAAATATTTGATCTGGTCTTGCATTTGGATCCGTTTCCGAGTTTGTCACTACCATCACTACTGCTACTACTACTACTAATAATAAATGCAATTTCTAGACTCCAAGTCACTCAAGATCACTGTACAAACTGCAGACAAGCAATATATTATAAAAAAAAAAAAACAGGAAACAAGAAAAACATATTAGTATAAAATAAAATTATGATCAGAGCATCATTACCAAATAAAAATAAAGACGATTAGAACAACATTTCAAAGCAGCCGTTCATTCTTTCACATCGAACCATCAACACTGGAGATGCGAAGCCACAGTGCTAAGCACTACGCCACCGTGCTGCCACATCCTAAAACCAACAAAACATGAATGTTATCATTTAACAAATAACCAGTAAGAAGAAAATTTGTGGAAGGAGTCTCCAGTGTCGGAGTTTTGCACGGTTCATTTCTTGTCATGGAAAACTCTTCCGGAATTGCATTTTGCATTAAATAAAACTCTAAAGGGATAAATGTGTGGCTTGCTGTTCTTTAGTTAATAATAAACCTGATATGTGCAGACAGATTATGTGCTCTAAGAGGAATAAAGAAAAAAAAAAGAAAGAAAAAAATCATAATCTATCCAAGTAATGACCCTCACAGACACACATCATTTAGGAGCTCAGAAAGCCACAGGTCACTTCGATCACCTCAGATAGCTCTGTGGAATGAACCATATTAAGCAGGTGGTGGGACAGACCACTGTTTAGCGTATGGGGGGATTAAAAGAGATTAAAGAGATATTAGGAGTAAGAGGAGTAAAAGTCAACCTCTCTATGTCTGGCGTGTTCTTTGAGGTTCGGTTTTCTTTTTATCCATCCATGCATTTTGTTTCATTCTCAACCTGTGTATTGTAATGTTCTGTGGAATGTGGTCGCTCTGTGGATCAGGCAATGGACTGACAATCTGACCTTTAACCCTTTTGGATAAAACAATGCTGTGTAAGCGTTTTCCCCCCCTCTGTCACACATGTACGAGTTATCTTTAGCTCTTGTTGTTGGTAATTATGTTGGTCAGGTGGGAGTTTCAGCATTCACACTGAAGATGACCATGTGATCGTGATGATGAGGTCACCGTGTCCTGAATTGTGCACTAGCTGAAAGGGCTGCGAGGTCTTGACCTGTTGCCCAGTTTGGGGCTCAGTAGAACACTTTATATCCATACGAAATATCTCTGCGATTGCTCTTATATCACAGCAATTAATTAATATTTCTGAAATTATTAA
Source organism: Clarias platycephalus (assembly GCA_030068275.1). Lineage (NCBI taxonomy): Eukaryota > Metazoa > Chordata > Actinopteri > Siluriformes > Clariidae > Clarias > Clarias platycephalus. The sequence continues at coordinate 3,505,750 of JAQQZT010000004.1, read as the reverse complement.
AAAGTGAACTGTACCTTTTAAAATTAGATTTAATTCAAGGAGTTAGTTCGTTCCTGTTCACTTATATTATAACAATTCTAAACATTTGTCATTCCCTCACCAACCTGCTGTATCAAAAGTCTTTGCTGGACCGGTCTTCCACAAGAAAGAGAATTTTTAACCACAATGTCCTGCAGGATTGAATGTCTATCTTTATCTTTTGCTTGTGAGAAAGCTTGCCAGCTAATGTCTTCTAAACTATATAATAATATATTATAATGATATATTGGCCAAACCTGCATTGACATTCTATACACTCTTCTTGGAAGGCCGTCCACATAATTTTGGAGTGTGATTTTGGGAAGTCATGTCCATACATTCTGTAGAGCATTTATGAGGTCAGGCACTGATGTTGGATGAGAAGGTCTGGCTCGCAATCTCCATTCCAGTTCATCCCAAAGGTGCTCGATGGTGTTGAGCTCAGAGCTCTGTGTTAGGGCCAGTCAAGTTCTTCTACACCGAACTCATCAAACTGTGTTTTTATAGTCCTTGCTTTGTGCACTGGGTCTCAGTCATGTTGGAATAGAAAGAGACCTTCATCAAACTGTTGCCACAAAGTTGGAAGCGTAGCATTGTCCAAGATGTCTTGGTATATGCTGAAGCATTAAGATTGGCCTTCAGTGGGGATAAGGGGACTGATTGATTGAAACACCAGAATTCAATAATTAACAGGTTTGGCCAAATATGTTTGTCCATATATGGTACAGACAACAAAAAACACTGGTTATGTTGTGAGCCGCGATGTTGAATTGATGTGATGTTGCGTTGAGAAGACCATGCCGTTGAGAGGGTGTTTTTTTTTGTTTACTTGTTTTTCTCTATTCAAGAAATAGAAACTGGTGCAAGAATGAACGATGCCAAAACCCTCTCTTAAATTCAGATTCTCACCATGCCACAGCTATCCCTGTCCAGTGACCATTCTCTCGGGATGGCATGATGTACACTAATCAGTCACTAATCAGGGAGGTAAGGTAACCAGAAAAGGCTGATGGAGCTTACTGTACCTCGGAGTGTGTTACACCACAATGTGATGCACCATGTTCAGATTTAGAAAAAAAAAAAAATTTGTCCGACAGGAATCACGGGTCAAGTCTTCATCCTCCTAAGCTGGTAGCGATCATGTGTTGGAGGAGTGGAGTAGAAATAGAAATGACTCAGTTCATTAGATAAATTTCTAAATGAGATGACTGGAGTGATGTAGCTGAAGCTGAGGAACTGTCAGGTGCAGCATCCACACACCACGCTGACACTGCTGATATTTCTACATCTGGTTTATATCACATTTTGTGAGTGAGTGAGTGAGTGAGTGAGTGAGTGAGTGAGTGATCAGTTCTAGGCCACTCCCAGTTTGGGTTCAAATCTTAATGCAGATACAGATATGTAGATCTAAAAAGACACAAATTCAAATACAAATAGTTCCACTCATAGTCCACATATTTGGATATCCATGAACTACACTGTTAAAAGATGAACACACACATACACACAGAAATGCTGACAGTGTCAGGCTGATCTAGTATGCACTACGCACCTCATTCAGTCCAAATATAAAAAAAGCACCGTTATTATCATGGTGAGCTGTGAGTGATCTACTTCCCAAACAACAAACAGAGCTAAAGATGGCTTGTGCGAGAGTGACACACTAGACACACACGCACACTTTTTTTTTGTTCCTCTCTGTACTGTCCTCCTCCCATCTAAACAGCTTTGAGAGGGCTGTAATTATGAGGAGGGAAGCGTGTATTTATAGAAAAGCACGGATAAATGGTAGAATGACTAGCTGTGAGCCAGACTGTTATATTTAACATGCCCTGATGTCAACACCATGCTGGACCGCTGCCATGGCTTCTTTATGCTAATTACTGAAGAAGATGCGTCATGCTGGTGATACGTATTGGTGTAAATTATACTCCTTTTATATGCGTGTATATAAACACACACGCGTTCAAGTCAAACCGGGACTTGTGATGCAATTTCTGGCGAATGAAGACGTGAAAGCGATCGACATTTACCGAAGATTTCAAGCACGGTACGGTGATGAGACTCTTAGCCGCCGTAAAAAAACATCTGAATTGAACAAAAGAAAAGGCATACGACAACGTGAATGACGTTCAGCGAGTGGAACGCCTGATCCTTGAAAATCGACAGATAACTTGGCGAAAACGCTCTGTAGGAACTGTACACACATCACTATATCCTCCATACAGTCCTGACCTCACTTTGGGTAATCAAAGGAGTTCCTGGGAGGCCGGCGTTTCAGATGTAAAGCAGGCAGTCCGATCACGGCGTCCTGAGAAATCGTTCTACCTTGATGGTGTCCAAGCACTAGTGAAACACTGGGATAAGTAGAGTAGTGTAGCAGGGGATTATATAGAGAAATAAAGGAAGTTTTTAATTTCAGAACTGTGTTCTGGTATTCTGCACAATCATACTGTCCTAGTTTGATTTGAACCTTGTACTACATGGAGATTCTAAGCAGAATGCACGATTGTAATGGAAACTAAAAGATTCCTAAGGAAAATATATCACAATGAAATTTCAAGATGTCTGTTTAATATCTCGAGTATCCATTATTTTGTGCGCACAGTATAAGAAAAATGCATATATATGCTGTGTGCTGGATCAAGTGCTATTTTATAACCTGCTGATGAATAAAAATCAGCGTCAATTAAACAGAATTTTCAGCGAGTAAAATGATTAGAACAGCAAAGACCGTTTCATGCAGCAACCTCCTTATACAGGTTTATTTCAGCGCTCCCTGCTGACTGTGCTCTACCGACTCCATGAAGCGTATTATCTATCTGCTAACAGATCTCATCTGCAGTTTGTTGACTTGAAGATGAGATGAAAGAATTCCTCAGAGAGCCAGACTGAAGCTAAAGTGAGCGAGCTAAAGCTCCTTACTCGGAGTGAAGCGTATTACCACTGCGCCTGACTGCCAGAGGAAGAGCACAAAAAAAACGCCTCATGCTCGGGGGGGGATCAGTGCCAACGTAGTTGCGTGTGAAAAAGACAGAACTAACACGAAGACTGAACTGGAATGCAAAATGAGTCATGAAAAACTCTGATTGAGGGTTGTGCGTGCTTGTACAAGGTTTCGGCAGTGGATAACGGAGCGCATGGCGAGCCCGAGGGGGAAGGAGCTGTCAGTCAGAGTGGCGTTATTGCAATGCGGAAAAACTAACGAAAAATAAGATCATGGGGTGGAAAGGAGAGAGTATGATGAAGTGAGTCTGGTTTTGATGCATGCCTCGTGTTGTGTCGCTCTACACGCGTGAAATAAAGAAATGCAGAATGATGTAGTGTACATGCCAGCATGAACCATCACTGGTCTGATGTATTCGAATACACTGGTCAGTCACTGATCACCTCTGTAGCACCGTAGCAACCACTGCAAATGGAAACATGGAAAAAATATACATATTTGCTATCAGCTGTGGGAAAGCTTTGCTTTCTGACATGCTGAAAAAAAAACTTTACTAAAATGTGTATAATAAGTGGACCTTTTTCATAGCAGGAGTATTTCTGCTCAAATAACAGAGAGAACATTTGTGAAATGGGTGATATTTAAATGACACAGTTAAAGGTCCCATATTTCTTTAACAACTTAACACAGGTCTCGTAGCTCTCCTAAAAGTGTGTGTTGATGCCCCAGTTGAAATACCTCACAGATAATGTGTTTTCAAAACCATAAATTCCCTGTTACACTCCTCCTCCAAATGTGCCATTTTGGTGTTTAGGTAAATGAGCTACTACTTAGCCACGACCATCCACATAACCACTGCATGTGGAGGGGAGTCTACTTATATAAGGTCACAATTTGTGGAAAATCTAATCCTGGGGAACTCAGGGCACAAGGCAGGGTCCAAACACCAATCATGAAATCCACCAAGCACAGGGAGAACAAGCAAACGCTATAAACACCATCTGTATCCAAAATTTGAACCCCCAGAGCAATCCCCAGGAGATGCGAGGAGACAGTGAAACCATACCACATTCAATTAAAGTCAATTATTCATAATTAAGCATTCATTGCTAAAGCTCCTCACCATGTATGTGCATGTCTGTTGTGGTCCATGTTGGCATTGGATGAGAGCGTCCATGGCATATTGCTCCTGCATGGATTTCTGTTCCATCTATCCATCTAGAAACCTCTGTAGTCCAACTAAGGACCTTGGAGTCCAATTGTATTTATTCTCAATTTTTTACAACCACGATAGGACCTCCAGTCAACATTCACACACACAATTTAGGAACACCAATTATCCTAATCTGCATGTCTTTGGACTGTGGGAGGAAACTGGAGTTCCCTTAGGAAACCCACCAGGCACAGGGAGAACATGCAAACTCCATGCACACAGACCCGTGGTGGAAATCGAACCCACGACCCTGGAGGTGCATGAGACCAGTGCTAACCACCACGCCACTGTGCCCCCATGCATTTATATTACTATAACCTTATTCATGACATTCCATCCTTCTATCAATTATCCATACCTCTTATTCTGTGTAGGGTTGCAAGGAGCCACTCCCAATCGTACACTGTACAGTGTGGGTGAAAATTAACCAGACAATATTTACAAGATACTATAGAACTTGTTAGTATCTTAGTAAATGTGTAGTACCATATAATATGCTTTAATTTTCCAATTTCCTAGTTACTTTTCACCCACCCTGTACAGTACAGGCAATTTGTAAACACCAATCATCCTACATTGCATGCCTTTGTGTCGCATATCGGAGGAAACCGAGGCAACTCAAGGAAAGATTTGAACCTCCGAACGACTAAGCCACTGTGGTGGGTTAGGGTTAGGGTTAGGATTAGACCTTTTAGTTGTGGTCTAATCTACATTATTCATTTAAGTAGATGAAACAAGATTGGATAAAGTTGTAAGAATCAGAATGAACTCTACTTAAAATATTTAAACTAATGTTACTATCACTATAAATCTGTATGTGTTAAAATGTAATTCAAGCAAACAATTTTAGACCTTCAAGCCATTGTCGGTGCACATTCTGAGCAGAAGGTTAAACTTAAACCCTTACGTTCTTGTATCACTGTAGAACCTCATGGTGTTCTGTGACGTACACTACAGTACATGCTTAGAAAAGCACTAACATACAGAACTGACAAGTGTTCTTTGCTTTCTCAAGGAAACTCTTAAATGACCAATATGGCGCCAATGAGTCCGTCATGACCGCTCCGACCACTCTTTTGTTTAGTTTATTTTCCAATCTTCACATCAGAGTTCACATCACGCAGGACCTGTCATGGTCCCGTCACATTAACATTGTGGTGAAACACTTTAGATTGCCATTCAAGGTGCTTAGGAACTTTTATTCCTGTACCATAAAGAGCATCCTAAGGGAAACATCGTAACCTGGTTTGGGGACAACACCATGCAGGACAGATGAGCTCTACAGAGGGTGGTGCGATCAGCTGAGAGCATCATCCATACCAAGCGGTGCTAGTCTAAGGCCAGGAAGATCATGAAGGACCTCAGCCACACCAGCAATGAACTGTTCTCTCTGTTGAGGTCAGGAAAGTGATTCTGCTCCCTGAAGGCCAACATAGAGAGATTGAGGAGAAACTTCTTCATGCAGGCTAGACGGGTGCTCAACTAGAACACCCCATAGGACTCAACTAATCTGATTTGCCTTTTTCCACATAACACACACACACACATGCACACTCGTGCTAACACTTCATCATGATTCCATCATGATTTAGCACATTCCTCACATGTTGCACATTTTTTGTTTGCACATAAAATGAGGACTAACTTGCACTTCAGTACATGGGCACACATCACACTGCCTCTGACACACATCTCATATCAGTTCCTGCTATAAATCATACCGCTGTTGTCATACCCACACACCATATTTTTACACTTCTATAGTTTTATACCTTTATATTGTTATACTTCACACTTTACATGTTTACTCCGTAAATTCTATTCCTGTGTAACTGTTATTTTAATTAAATTTGATTCTCTTTCACTCAATCAATCATTGTCTATTCTGCTTTATCCTGTACAGTGTTGTGGGAGTGTATGGAGTCTATCCCTTAGGACAGAAGGGTACAAGACGGGGTACACAATCTGGAAACCCCAATTAGCCTAATCTGCAGGTCTTTGGACTGTGGGAGGAAACCGAAGTACCCGGAGGAAACCCACCAAGCACGGGGAGAACATGCAAACTCCATGCGCACAGACCTGAGGCGGGAATCGACCCCAGACCCTGGAGGTGCGAGGCGACAGTGCTAACCACTAAGCCACCATTGAACAAAAATATCTTAATTCTAAAATAAATTATAATAAAGCATCAATCGAAAACGTTACATTCAAGGTTCTTTGATTGTCTTTCTGAGGAAACTCTTAAAGATCCTAAGAATCCTCAACTATCCAAACAATACTTACTGAATCTGAGTCAAAGAGTCAAATATTCTTATAATAGAAAATTTGTACGCTATGTTCCATTTAGAACTCTGTCCAAAAATAATATAAGTAGAAAAATACTAAAAAGAAGGATTTTTTTTTTTTTAGCATAGTAAGATATTTAGACTAATCTCTGATATTTAGAGATCTGAAGATATCTTACGTGGGGTTATTCGCTTTTATTCTCTTTAACTGAAGGAACAAAATAATAAAAAAACATTCTTGCTTGAATAAAGGATTTCGTGACACACACAGAGAGAGAGAGAGAGAGTTTTAACCATCATGAGGTTTCATTAAACTTTACTGACGTTTGTGGAAAGAAAATTCAGCACTCATAGTTTAATCTCCACCCTGTTTATGACTTTTTCACTCAAAGACCTCTGTACTCAGTCCACAGTCACTGCCTTTACATGTACAGTAACTATAATACACTTTATTATCTCATTAATGATAAAACCGACATCATAACACACCGGCTGCACTGAGTGAACTCGCTGAACTCAACCTCCTGAACACAACTCGGGGCAAAATTCATCCAGACAAAACCAGTGGGCCTGAACCAGTGTGCGTGTGTACATCAGAAATGCTGATATGGGCAAAAAAACAAAAAAAAAAAACAGCTCCAAACCTCCTAATAAGTGCACTACAGTGGCTAATGACATGACCCTATGTGTGTGTGTGTGTGTGTGTGTGTGTGCTTGTATTTTGCTTCAATCAGCATTTATTCAGAATGTTTAGGAGAGCAGTTTAACTAATAAATGAAAAACCTCACGTCTTGTGAGTGCCAGATGTTTAGGCAGTTGCTTTCTTAAGGCAGGAACATCTTGTCCTATAACAACGGCACGTTCGAAAAAACGGTTTAATTCCAATTTTGCCACAGGAATATGCCAACAGTTCTAATACTTAATGTAAATGTTACATTTAATGTTGTAGAAATGTAAGCTTGTTCTCTTTATCATTTGTGTTACAGCAGCTATAAATCAGTCGTCCGCTTGCACGCCTCTCTTTTATTTTCTTTCACTTGAAGTTAGTTTCTTTCATTAGAAGCTCAGTGGTAGGTTTCTCACGCATCAGGAAGTGCATTTGGGGTAAAACCTGTGCCAAGTTCTGTGCAGATCGGATGGTCCGCTGTAGCGACCCCTCGATGGGAGAAGCTTGAAGTTAGACTTAAAAGCCCAGGAATTTAAAGCTTGGCATCTGTCTAGTGCAAATCTCTGACACTGGAGACTCCTTCCATGAATCTGAAATAAACATCTCTTTACAGAAACATGTCCTGATACATGTCCTTGTGTAAAACTGTCTCGTTTAGAAAGATAACATATTAGAAATAAACACATTAATATAAACCTTCTGACCAATCAGAATTAAAAACTCATCAGCTCTGTGCTGTGAAATCATTACTGCCGATACTGTACATTTGTTTATTTGTAAATCTAATCTCATACAATACCATGGTGTTTTTTTTTTTTGTTCACATGTTTGAACCTTAATCCTGCTTATCAGTATGGAGGATTGTTATATTGTAGTTATATTGTGATTGTTTTATTGTAGTTATACAGATTGCACTATTAAAACTATTTAAATATATTAAAACTATTTAAATATATTAAAACTATTTTACGAATTGGCTCTAAAAGTGTATAAATGTTGAATGAGATCAAAATGTAGTGTTCGTTTTCAGTTTCGGAAAATAAAACTGCTTATAAGTTAGTACACTTACTCCTTGCGTTGAGTGTGAACAGGAGCGGTGCTGGTGATGAGAGAAATGATCAAAGCCATGAAACATGCATGATATTTTATTTGAGCATCTGCAAGTGCCATAAATATCAGTGTTGAAAATGTAAATGAAATACGCTGATATTTATGGCACTTTGAGACGCTCTGAGAGTGAAAGTGCTTTGTTATCCGTATGTAAGTAAATATTGTAAGAATGTACCACTAAACTGGGAAGAGATGCGAATCAGTAAGACTTTTTATGACAGTTTTAAAAAATGAATGAATCCTGATAGAAATGAAATTAATCAGCACCATTCTCATTCCAATACCTTTTCGTTTCTGAAGCAGCAGCAAATTCACATAAACATGTTTCATGTCTGAAACGCAGGCCTCCTGGGAACTCCCTTTAATCAGTCTTTTCTGATATAAGGACCTTTTTAAGATGTCTACAGTGATTGGAGTAGCAACATGGATCTCTGCTGCTGGGAAGGAGAGGATGATTTAGGTGGCATCTGCATAACGGTGACATGAGGAGCTGTCATGTGAAGAGATTACATCACCATGGGAAATGGTTTAGATGGAAAGGTAAAGAAAAGAGAACTGAGCACCGAGCCTTGTGGGACACCAGTGAAAAATCTTTCGAATATTTCGTGGATGTCACCTCACACAAATATGATGCAAAGCATTGCCATGTTGAGTGAGACAGTGACAGACATGTGACATTCACGATGCACTGGGGCTATTTTTTTATTATCATTTTTTTTTTTATTAGAGTTTTTTCCCCAGTTGTAAAAGTAGCTAAAAAAGGGAAAACAGCTCCAAACCCTGCAGAAAATAAAGTATATTAGAATTCAAGCCCCAATAGCTGTGTGTATTCACACACAACGATATTTAAATGCCACATACACACATGATATTTAATTGACTTATGAGTGCAGTAGCAGTGTTAGAAATTTTTATCTGTAAAAAAAACAACTAGGTTTGTTACAAGTCCACATCATAACATTAATACGCAGTATAGTCTTATATTTGGTCCCTGATGTGTCTGAGCAAGGGAGAACAAATCCAAACAGCATTGCATACAGGAAATCGAAGGGAAAATTAAGCATTTTGAACATTTCCATCAGCACATTATTAAGCCATTAAAGCCCTTGTGTATTGATGCACATATTGACTGAGGCCTGTAAATAATAGATTTAGTTTTGCTGTTTATTTGTTTTTCTCAAATAGTTCTAGATTCCTGGGATGTGGTTCAAACTTAATATAAATGTGTGATTATTATAATGCAGAGAATAGTTTAGGCGGCACGGTGGTTTAGTTGTTAGCACTGTCACCTTGCACCCCTTGCAGGATTCGGGTTCTATTCCCGGCCAAGGTCTATTCCTGCCTCTGCACACATGAAGTGCGCATGGAGCTTAACATGTTCTCCCTGTGCTTAGTGGGTTTCCTCCGGGTTCTCCAGTTTCCGCCTACAGTTTAAAGGCATGCAGATTACGCTAATTGGTGTTTCTAAATTGCCTGTAGTGTGTGTATGGGTATGTGTGTGCCCTGCGATGGACTGTCACCCTAGCTGGATTCTATTCCAAAGTGTACTTCACAGGGTGCTCCCTACTCCCTACTCCCTGCTCCGTTTGCAAGGAATGTCGGTAAAGGGAACTTCCCTCAACAAAACTCCACCATTCAGAAGACCCTGCAAAGTCCCCAGCGCAGACATCACTTCCTCCATGTGTCACCATGGTAACATAAGCCCCTCGGATATCTGTCGCTGCTGCTGTGAAAATTTCACACTACGGACATTCAATATTAAATATTTATTGAAACAAAAACTGATACCATTATAAAACTTGTAAATAAATTATTGATTAATAATAATAATCAAGGTAGGGATGAGAGGTACTCCGTGCTCCCACATTAATCACGGCTCTACAGCCAATCAGGGCCGTCTCTGAGCTGTGAGCTGGTTCGGAGGTAACACGTGATAGTCTTCGCCCCTCCCGACTGAGTGGTAGTAGCCTTGTGGGATGTGGGAGCCCCCTAGTGATAGGGAGGAATTGGACACGAGTAAAAATTGGGGAGAAAATCGGAGAAAAATTCCAACAAAAACAAAAAGCCATTGGTTTGGTGATCAAACCTAAGGAGTAACATGTAAGGTAAAGTACTCATGACTGTGTTCTGTTCTTCTTAACAATTATAGGTCCTGGTTATTAATCATGTACAAATATCTGAAACTTGCTCACTCAGAAAGGTAACACGTTTTATAATAAAACTGTAGGTGTCTACTAACTTCTTAATGTCTGTGTAGATAAGTCTAATAAATCTTGCTCTCTTTTTGAATGGAAAGAAATCATGTGCTGTTATTGGAAAGTAATCACAGCACGGCGACACTTACTCCACAATAATTTTCCCGTTAACACACACACACACACACACACACACACACACACACACACACACACTTGTGGCATCTTTGAAATTTTAAACACAAATTCAGAATGCACATAAAATCA
>JAQQZT010000004.1:3454349-3465688 GCA_030068275.1 Clarias platycephalus | reverse complement strand
AATGTAGAAAGAAATAAAAATCAGGAACCATCATGGAGTTAGAAAGTGTTCTAAAACTTTTGAACGGTAGTGTATGTGATCCCGTTTTTATGCTTGTATTGTCGTCTATACCACCTTATCTTGTGTACAAGGGGGTTCTGGAGCCTATCCCTGGAGACTTAGGGCATGTTGTGGGGTACACCCTGAACGAAGTGCCAATCCATCACAGGGCACGTACACACACTTATTCACACACTATGGGCAATTTGGGAACACCACTTAGCCTAATTTCCATGTCTTTGGACTGTGGGAGGAAACCCACCAAGCACGGGGAGAACAGACAAACTCCATGCACACACAGATCCTAAGGCGAGAATTGAACCCGGAACCTAGAGGTGCAAGGCGACAGTGCTAACCGCTACGCCACCATGCTGCCTATGCATGAAATATATTCCTTAATCTAACTTCATCAGTAGTTGTAGTAGTAACAGGAGTGGAAGTACTAGTGCTGTTATCACTTACAAATAAGCGAATGAGTGGATGATCCAGGTCTTCCTGCTTAAAGATAAATCCATAAATTGTTTCCTTATTATTTCTGCACCTCACTCAAACCAGGTAATGTAATAATTAGCTGGTCAGTTAAATGAAGTAACAATAAATAAACCACTACTATGACTCTAACAGCATTGTAATGATAATAAAGGAGGGGATGGTGTTACAGCAGGTAGTGTTGCAGCCTCACAGCTCGAGTTACTGTCTGTGTGAAGTTTCACATGTTCTCCCAGTGTCCATGTGCGTGTCCTTCAGGTTCTCTGGTGAAACAAAAATGGGTAGCTGGTACAGTAGGTGAATCGGCCAGGTGTGAATGTGTGCACGCGCTGACATTAGGGGGAAATTTCTTCTACTTTCTGTTTGATCTTTTTAGAATATGCATCGGATCCTTCGTAACCCACGACCAAGATCATCTGTTACTGAAGAGGAATGAATAAATAAATACCTGTAATTTGCCTTTCCATTAGGTGCTATTGAGACGCTACATGAGAAGCACATCTCCAGGTACTACAGTTTTAGAAGAAGGGTTTTCACGGGTCTTACGGAGGATTGATCTTCCTGACCCAACTGTACTCGTACTTTTTTGTTAAATGCATTTGGGTTCAACCAAAATGAGCCACCCCGATAGCCGTTTATGGTAATAAACGGAAGGAACTGATTAATGCAAAGTGCTGGCACTGGAGACTCCTTCCATAAATGCTAGACATGCCCTTACAGAAAACAATATTCTCATTTAAATAATGTTTTTTTTTTTTATTCTCAGCTTCAGCTTATATGAAACATGAACAAGCTGTTGACTTGACTTGACATGACGGCCGTGTTTCAGCGCTAGTTCATGAAATAAAGGGAAGTTGAGGTATAAAATAAATGTATTATCTGAAGGATATTCATGATATTTAACTTCTCCACTAATGTTCACAGGAACGATTTCGCTGGGTTCCGAGCCGCTTCAGCCGGGATCATCATTCACAAACATACGGCCTTCTTTAAAACATTTGCACAGTTTAAATGTTGTACTGCGGCTACGAGTCTCATCAGCGTACTGTGCTTGAAGTCTTCTGTAAATGTCAATCGCTTTCATTGACCAGAAATTTCATCACTTAAACATCCCTTGTAAATGTAATCAATTCAAATGTAAAATAAACCTCATGACTAAGCTGATGTTTGAATCCAACCGTCTTGTGGTCTATATAATTATAGTAATGTTTCCTAAAGTTCATCCGGTAAAGGTTAAAGAGTTAGTTTCCATAGCCATTAAAGTGGCTCGGAGGGTTTTTAAATAGACATATACAGTATAGGGCTCCGGATTGTGCAGTATAGAGTGACTGTTTTGTTTTCCCGGCACAAAATAGGCAACATGATGGAGTGAATTTTAGTTCATTTTAACTAAGCAAAGTCATGTTTTTTTGGGGGCGTCGTTGACCTATGCTGTATTGCTGGCACAGATCTGTGCCGTTAAGAGTTTTAATGGATTTTAAACGGGTTCTCTGTCTCTCTCTGAACTTTTACACAATTGTTACCCGTTCCATTTTGGAGGACAACCTCAAGGACGAATCAGGGTACTTGATTGTAAATCCTGAGACAATAGTCTATGATCTGAGTTTCAATCAAATCAAGAAATGACTGCACTCGGATAAAGTGGGGGAATGAAAACAGAGACGAAGGGGAACCTACTGCTTTTCAATTCCTGCTCCATTAATTAAATCACTCTGTGACTCTAATAAATAAATCAGAAACCGCAGATAGCGTTCAATCATCTGGATCCTGTTGTGCGTGATTATCGGTTCGTAGTTTGTCGATAACTGCTTATCAGCCTCATCGATTAGCATCTATTTCCTTTCCATTTTTTTTTACCCCAGTGTGGGCGGTGTGGCATTCTTCCTATAGCTCACCATCCATCCTCCCTTCTTCCTTCCACCATGGAGCACCTGCTGTAAGAGTCCTGGCGTCGTCATCGTTTCGTTCTGTCTCTCTAAGCCACCGCTGTCTGCCTCTGCTGAGAGAATCGCCTATTGATTTCCCACTGAGCTGGCTTTCACAATGCTAAGTAAACACAGATTTAAAAAAATAATAAATCCTATTAAACGTGATCACGTGAGCATGTAGCTGTGACATAGTAATAACGCTAATATTGTGAGTGGGAGAGCCAGTGATGCATGTGTCTGGACCACTGTTTCACTAAATTGCTTTGCTCCCCCCCCCCATGTTCCCCGTGCTGATGTTAATCAGAGTGTCTGGAAAATCCCCAGGGCGTGTGAGGATGTGTGACTGGGTTCTCGATGGCTTTCTCAGTGCTGACTGTGTGGCAGAAATATCAATACGGTGCCACAGGACTGAGACAACCTTATTACGTAACCATGTTATGTAAAGAATAACACAAGGCCATGCACAAATAGGAAAATAAGACTGATGCAACATAGACTCAGAGTTATCTGCCTAAAGAGGGTTATTTGTTCAATTTATCACCATCACACAAAGTGTTGTATTCCACGTATGCCATGGCTACATATTTAATTTAGTAAAATTTGACAATCACAAAGCACTCCTTTTATCACTCATGTTATAGCAGCTATAAATATACAACCATTGCTGTACACTATTACGACCATATTATGTCCCTTCGGAAGTTAGAACAAACAAACAAAAAATTTTTTTTGTTACTATGAAAACGCGAAGCCCCCCCCCAAAAATGTGTCTTTAAAATTGCCAAAATAAATAAAACAATAAAGCTATAAGATTAAACCAGTTTAATTATTACTTTGTTGGTTGATTAGATGAATTGAATCATTGAGTCAGTTTTAGATTCAAAATTTATTTGCACATTACAAATTATTTAGGTAAACTTACAACCGTTCAATGAAAATAAATAAAAGTTAGATTTATTTTTTTTTTTTTGCTGTAAATTCAAATCATTGGCCTATCCTGCAAAGTAGTTGGAAAAAACCCCCCCCCCCCCCCCCCCCCTTATTTCGAGATTATGGGTGGTTAGTGCAATACCACATCCTAATGGACTTGAGTGTGGAGCAGAATATTGGCAGAAATGTACGATTATGAAAATACGTGGTCTTTAGAGTCTGGCTCTTCTCATGAGAGATGATATAAGGAAGTATACTTGAGAGGAGTCAGACAACAAAGAGAACGCACCTTGCTCGTTAGGAGCTGTTTAATGTATATCTGTGACTTTTATTTCTCTAAAGCTGCTTTGTGACAAGGTCCATTGTTAAAAGTGCTATATAGATAAAACTTTATTTAATTGAATGAATTTAATTGAATGATTGTTTTGTATAAGATATAACATATAATCCATCAAGACTGAAGTTCATTCTTCATCTTTTATACCGCTCTTTTTGAATACAGGGTAGTGGAGGGGCCTGGAGCCTATCCCAGGAGACTTGGGGCACCCTGGACAGGTTGGTGCCAATCCATCGCAGGACACTATGGTCAACTTTGGGAATGACCATTAACCTAATCTGCTTGTCTCTGCACATAGACCCGAGGCAGGAATCGAACCCTCGACCCTGGAGGTGCGAGGCCACAGTGGTAACCTATATATCAATGTGCCGCAGCATTTCAACATTTACTAATATATTTCATTATTTTTAATACTTCAAAACCTGTAGAAAATGTTGCTGCTTGAGACAAATTAGACAGTAAACATTAGTGCATTTGAACTTAAATCTTAATGCCTGGGAATCAAATCCGTCTCTAATCAGAAAACCTGCCTCTGACACCGGAGCCTCCCTCCGTAAATCTTAAAAACATCTCATTAAAAAAAAAATAATAATAAATCACTCATATTCACAGAAATGTAATCTGCAGACTCTGACTTGAGAACTGTGTTACAATACGGAGTAATGAATTGTTTAACTCAAACAGCTTCAATCACAACGTTAATCCAAGCGAAAATCATCGGAATACATCGCCTCGTGCGTAGTTGCGGATTTAAGCATCATACGTTCATTGCTCGATTATACAGATTTAATTTTACTGTCGACGGAAGAATAATAGTCTTAACGAATTTAGTGGTGTCGGAATAATTTGCACTTACACAGAGGAGACCTTAAGCTCTTGACCTTTTCCCCTTTATACAGCACAAGAGCCTCTGCTGATTATAGCGGGTTTTATTTTATATGCCACTCCGAGTGCAGGCATGAGAAAAGAGGGTCTCAACCCCTGCTGTGATATTTTCCGAAAGATATTTTCCAGCAAGTCTAGCTCATAGTTTTTTTCTTTCTTTCTTTAGCTCCTCTGTGGGAGAGCATCCAATTTCTCATGGATACATTCCCACAGGATTATAATACTCATCACTGGGATTGTTTAATTATGAGATCATAATTAAAATGCAGATTATTATTCGATTTGGTTATGTCCGCATAGCAACTTTAGACACTGTCGCAAAGCAGGGATTAACACACTGAATGTTGTGCTGCTACAGGAAAATAATCAATGATGAGATGGTGTGATGAGATGGTGTGATGAGGTGGTGTCATGCCAGCATAGCATTTTACCACTGTACGAATTGAAGGACGTCGATTTTATCAGTTTATACTTATGTCAAATGTTGTAGGACGTTATAGCAGTCATTTTTTCCTTACCAGCATTCCCTTTGAAAACACACACGCACACAGCTCTGTGGACTTTCCCATGGCTTGCCAGACTGTTACAAAAGCACTGGAACTGGAGACTCCTTCCATCGTGGTTTAAAGGAGATGCAGCTGGACCGGCACAAAAGGCATGAGTCATGTCAAATTTCCCCATCGCAGAGGTCCTGGACCCTCTCCCAGAGCACAAGGTGGAGTACATCGTGGATGGCAACATTTCGCAGGGCACAAGCACACACACTCACTCACGCAAACATACAGTTGAGGCAATTTGGAAATCAGTTTAACTCTGTGGACTATAGCAGGAAACCAAGCACGGAGGGAAGGTGCAAACTCAGAACACAGACACTGGAGGTGAGACTCGAACCCCCAACCTTGGAGGTGTTAAGTGACAATGCCAAGGTATGTAGTTATTAGGGCTAATTGGTTCACACACACACAGGCTTTCCCTCGCCTCCTGCAGTCACAGAGCATGTAACCTGAAGGTCATCGCTGATGTTAAGCGATTGTATTTACCGGTTGGAAGAGACGGTGCTCCAGCAGGCCGTGTGTGATCAGTTATTCTGCGGCCTCATCAGGGGACTCAGGTTCTCTTAATTAGTGTGGATGAAGCAGGTGCGGCATTAACTAAATGAAAGTGATAATATCATCTCATCCATCCATCTTGTGCTTCTTTCAACAGCGATGCAGCACTATCTATTAACAAACTAATCAGCGCGCCATGGGACTCATTCCGTTAATCGCCTTTCAGTCTGTATGAGCTGTAATTTAAACTCTTGCGGTGTGCTGTTATTGGAAAATTATCAATGGAAGATTTAATGTTACCAATTCCAAATTAATTGATTATTTCCCTATAACAGTGGCTCAGTGGTGGGCGTTTCGCCTCCCATGCGGAAAGCCCGGGTTCGATTCCCAGCCAATACTAAAACCCTAGCCACTGGATGCAGTGCCGGTCCAAAGCCTGGATGAAATTGTGTCGAGAAGGGCTTCCGGCGTAAAAAACCTGTGGCAAGCCCGTATGTGCAGACCGCATAGTCCGCTGTGGCGACCCCTTGCTGGGAGCCGAAAGACCAACAACAACAACACATCCTGGAGAGTTTTTTTTTCTTTTCGGATTGTACAACATGATTACAAATTAGTATTGTATAAAGAATAATGTCTCATCTTTTACCCATGTATAGTGACATTTAACCCCGGATCACACTGCAAAGTGTATATAACAAGTGGGTGGGGCAGGTGTCAGGATTTGCACGCGGGTATACCTCATACACGCAGGTAGAGCCATGGGTAAACCTCATGCACACGACCAGAGCTGTGTGGAAAACTCATTGCATCAGGCCAAGCTCATAGCAAGTGAAACCCTGAATCTGCTAAAATATATTAATAAGCTACAAAAAAAATTATTATTGAAAAATCCATCAGCACCCTCTCAACCAATCAGAATTGAGAATTCAACACACTGTTCTATAATGCTGTTCATTTAAAGACATGACAGGCGTGACACTCGCACTCCGTATGAGTGTCGCGTCTCTGCTGCGGATAGAGGGGAAACAGTCTCATCACTCCAGAGAAGAGCACAAGGTAGAAGGCAGGGTGGAATGTGATGAGCTGAAAATAGCACCGTGCTCGGGTGTGAGAACAAGTGTGTGAAGGTTAAAAGACGGAAGCGCGTGATGTCGTACTGGGATACGAGCAGAAAGAACTCTGACGTAGGATTAGGGGGAAAGGATCTCAGGAGGCTCTGCAGCCGTAGCCGACGGTGTGCGTGCGCAGTGAGAAGTGTGGAAATGTGAGAGGTGAGCGCCTCATCTGGGTTCTGCCATTTACCTGCTGCAGCAGTGGGGGTGTTATATTTTTAGGCAGAGAGCAATGAGTGATGGAGCAGCTAGAGACTGCAGCAAATCATCATGAGGGGTGAGAAAGAGACAAGGACAGGTTGGTCAGAGCATGGCAGCAAGACAAACGTGGAGGTAGACATGGGATATGGGCTTTTGTTTTTATTTTTTATATAATTAAGGATGGGTGTCTTCTGTTAAATGGTAATATAAATATTCCTCAACAGTAAAATGTTTTTGTCCACTCACATTATCTGAAAGTCTTTAAGCCCCGCCTTCTTCTTTATTTTTACAAACACAGAACATTATAGGATCCCTGAAAAGTACATATTTATATATTATTACCATTACACATTAACACAGAACTCTGGCCAAACTGTGGGTGTGTTAATGCTCCAGCTAAAATAACCCTCAATTCCACTCTGTTACACTCCTCTTACGAACCCCCTATTTTAATGTCTATGTAAATTAGCTCCAGCTGAGCCACACCCCTTCATGGATCTGCAGAGCTGAGCAACAACTTATTTCGAAATAAGACGAAAATGGGATTTTGGGCATATTTTGGTGCGCACACACACTGAAGAATCATCGGAATATCTAAAAATGTTTAAAAAAATTTTTTCGCATAACACGTCCCCTTTAAAACAAACATAAACAACTTGATGAAAGCATGCTTCAGAAACACATACACACACGCTTACTCAACCGGCACAGTGCCCTCACTGAGAGCTCCTTCTGTTCTCATTCTGGCCATGCAGAGAACCATGTTCGCGAGGATAACAAATACGCACCACGAGGCAGTATCCCTCTAGCAACACACTCTGGTTCTGCTCTTCTCTGTTCCTTTTTCAATTGTCTTTCAATAAAAAAAAAAAAACAGCCCATAACCTCCTGCCAGCGCTGCTCAATTGCTTTTATTATTTATCTGGAAAGAAAAATGGAAAGTAAGTCCCTGAAGCCCGCTCACAAATTGACCTACGAAGGCATGCGGAGAACATGGGAGAACATGGCCACAGAGGACACGTGGCTTTTGTTTTCGCAACATCTGCTGCGGCATTCACGTAATCCTCATTCGCTTAATTAGAATGGTATCTGAGGATGCAGCCGGCAGCCTGGTTTGGCTCGTCCCGAGACTCACCGAAGTGAATCAGCTGCAGGTGAGACGCAGATGGGGAGGGAAGAACCCTGGCCAAGTCTGAGATGGAGCGCTCTGCATCATTCCCACCACTCCGGTGTGCTAAAAGCTCCAAACCAGCTTTTAATTCCTGTTATATCTGTAGGTTTAACTTAAAGTTCCAGCTTTATCTTTGACTAGCGTTCAAAGATGGCGTCACCAAAAATTCAATTAAAATTCACTTATAACCACTTCAGCGCTGTTATTTCAGCCAAAGTGAAAATATGAACTAATCCCAGTAAAAATATTCAGTTTATCTTTTCTAATTAATATCTATTGGTGCAGGTGTTTGTTTACATTGAGACAGTAGCGCATTAGTAGATTATTTTAAAGTAGATTATTAAATCCCACACATAACTGTTCATAACATTTAGATTTCACTTATGGTGCAGGTGAAACCTCAGGCAGAGATCGAAGTACTGCGACAGTTTCATTAAATTCTGTCCAGCGGTCGATTTTTACGACGCATCCACAATTTTATGCGTGTGCAGGACATTGTCAAAACTTCTGGATCCGACACATAACTGCTCATAACTTCACTTTTACTGAACATTTTGATTTAATTCATGGTGCAGGTTAAACTTCAGGCAAATACCAAAGTAGTGTCTAAATCCCATTAAATTCTGTCCAGACGGTTTTGTGTGATGCTGTGAGAAAATCTGGCTGGACAGACATACAGACAGGAAATTGGACAGACTTTGCTGACCCTATAAAACTGTTAAACAAATGTCTCTGCACAAAAAAAAAATTCTCTTCATCGGTCTTTATCAGTCACATGAAAATATCACACTGAGGGTTAAGGTCCTTGCTCAAGGGTCCAGTAACGGCAGCTTGGTGGTGATGTGAAATGATCCCAATCTGATCAATAACTCAGCGTTAAGCCTTAATCTTTTGAGACACTACTGCCCAATAACCTGTAATTGTGATTTGACAATAATAATAATTAATAAATAATAATAATAATAATAATAATAATAATAATAATAATAATAATTAATCACAGTGCTAATCTTTACTGAGGTCAAAATCAGATTTAGGCTCTCCGTCTTTTGTGTTTAAATATGAATCGGTGTCCTCTGGAAAGATCGGGCTACACACAAGAAATAAAACTGATTTTCTCCCAACCAACGCCTGCGGATGAGGGTTTTTTTCCTTACAAATTTTCAGGGGAACTGTTTACTCTGCATGTAAGAAATGTCAGAATTGCCAATTGTGCCCAAGGAGAGATGGCGTGCTAGAGAGGGGGAAAAAATAAGGAAGGAGGGAGCGAGAGAGAGATGCTCTGTTCTCGGTGCTCACTGTCAGCATCAATCGCTTTCCCATTTCGTTTAGCTGCTGCCAAAATACACAAGTCTCCACTGACAGAAGCCAATTACTCTTCTCCTCTCTCCACCTCCTGAAAACGCAATTAAGCATAGAAGTGACAAAACAACACACACACACACACACACACACAGATGAACTGTATAACCTGTCAGCTTCACAATTACTCTCTATACACTACCTTTAATAAAGACCTCATAAACTCCTCCCTGTTCAGGATTCACTTCCTGTGTGTAATACACCATGTCTAAGAGTGACCCCTGTTGCCTAGCAACACATAAATTCAACATTTAAAAAATACTCGTAAAAACGTCACGCTTCAATGTCTTGGTGTATTCGCCGTGCACGTTTAATACAGAGCAACACCAGAAAGTGAGATTATTACAATGAGCACGTGGTTGCAATGTGTTTTATCTTGACTAATGAGAGGGAAGAAAGTGCGGGAGTCTCAGCGCTCGCTGAAATGAAGTGCTCCATTAATATTTTCAAATTTCTTTGGACGCTTGGCTTTAATGCTCCATGGCTGGGAATACGATTTGCGTTTACATGATTCATGACGCCATGCACTTATTTTTAGAGACTCTCTGAGTTTAAAAAGCACGAGTTCACAGCTAATGTAGGATAATGTGGGTAGTTTCTACTCTTCATATTTTCGCAGAAAACAAAACTTTAATTCTTTAAACTTTAATTCGCAGCTTGTATTCGTTTTGTGTCGTCTGTTCATATGTAACACAATGTACGCTATGTGTATATAAATCGCGCATTTTAAACAATAGTTTGTTAATTCAATTCATTTTTACAAATGAATACATTTGAAACAAATTATAAATTATTCGATTTAAAAATTTAAGAATTCCTTGAAAAAATATGCCACTGTTTTTGCAGAAAATAGAAACCATTTATTTATTGATTCTTCTTCTTTTTAATTTATATGTGGCTGCTGCAATCGTTCCACCTATTAGACTGGAGTATGGAGAAGAAGACTGACGGGGGAAAATGCATGTGTATAAGACATGAAATTACAACATTCAACAACACAGGTTACAAAGCTTTTCAATGTTTGATTTTAGTAGTTTGTAATTATTCTAAAGCTGTAATAAGTATTGATATCAAAGCATTCTTTAAACCAATTATTAACTTTAGTACCTATTCAGACAAATGAAGCACACTTTTACAAATATGCAAGAGTTCATCTGCTTACATATCTACCTTAGTAACTAGTATCAAGACACACATTCATCTATACTTCTTACAAATAGAGATATTAATAAATACAAACCCCAAATCAGAAAAAGTTGGGACAGTATGGAAAACACAAGTAAAAAAAAAGAAAGTAGTGATTTCTAAATTTACTTTGACTTGTATTTCATTGCAGACAATAAGAACACAAAATATTTTATGTTTTGGCTGGTCAACTTCTTTTCATTTGTAAATGTACATCCTTTCCTGTCATTCAGACCTGCTTCACATTCCAAAAAAAGTTGGGACAGGAGCAATTTAGGGCTAGTAATCAGGTAAAGTAGTTAAATAATGAGGTGATTTCAAACAGTTGATTGTAATTATGATTTGGTACAAAAGCAGCATCCAAGAAAGGTCTAGTCCTTGAGGAGCAAAGATGGGCCGGGGATCGCCGGTTTGCAGACAAATACGTGACTAAATTATTGAAATGTTTAAAAACAATGTTCCTCAAAGAAAGATAGAAAGACATTTGGATATTTCACCTTCAACAGTGCATAACATAATTAAAAGATTCAAAGAATCTGGAGGAATTTCAGATAGGCCTAGCCTAAGCTGAACAACCGTGATCTCCGATCCCTCAGGCGGCACTGCATGAAGAATCGTCATTCATCTATAAGCGATATCACCACATGGGCT
>JAQQZT010000004.1:3422029-3437669 GCA_030068275.1 Clarias platycephalus | reverse complement strand
GCCTCGTGCCCTAAGCCTCCTGGGATAGGCTCCAGGTCCCCGTGACCCTGTATACAGGATAAAGCGGTATAGAAGATGAGTGAGTGTTTATAGAGATATGGACAGAGACATGGAACCCCGGGTTGCCAGATCTGTATAGTTAATGTATATTAGTAGTGAAAGTTTGCTTTAAAATTTTTGTTCCTGATAGTGACCTCATGAAAATGTACAACTATATGAGCTTTTGCACATCCTCTAAAAAAAAGCTCAGGTGTCCCCAGGTAGCGGTGTGTTTTTAGAGATATTGACTAGACTTTACTGATACATAGCAGAATTCTCACACTAAAAGTGGATTATTTTAATGATTTAATATATATACACACACTGGTTTAGTTTTGACACTGTTTATGCATATCTGACTTACAAATCAAACTGACTTTATGGTAATCAAAAAGAATTATAATAGAAAGTCACAAAAATACCAGCATTTCCAAACTTAACAGTCTGAGAGATGAAACTCTCCTGCGGCCCACCGAACCTTTAATCACACACAACTCTGGTCAACACACGAGACGACGATAAATGAAGAATATCACATAGAATCCCATGGCTGTGTTTTATTATTTCTGGTTACTTTTTAATTCTAAATAAGTAATCAAATATTTAATGTGAAATCTATTAAAAAAATTAAAAAAATTAAGTGACTTTCTCAAGGCCCTCCTGCAGTACCCTTACCGCCCACTGTGGGTTTTGCAGGTGGTTTCGCCACATTTTGAGAAACACTGGCTTCGTAAACATCTTGTATGTTTCAAGGGAATAAAAAATTTTTTTAATCAAAAACCCAAAAAAAGGACAGCAGGTCATTTAAACAAGTTCCCCACACATGGCGATGTGATCACATGTAAGCGTACGTTTGAGTTATTTATGAAGAGGGATGTGATCTGACCTCGGACTTGAACACAAGACTACATAAAATGTCAGTTTTTCTTTTTTTAAAGGAAAAGAAGCAGGTTACCATGACAACCTTACCATGTACACCTCTGTGTACAGACATAAGAATATATCAGCCTTTTACAGTATTATATTCTAAAATCCTGTGCTCATTGTTTTTCCACAAGTGTCTGAAGCCGAGCTGGTAAAGTTCGTGAGGTTACGCGCCGCCAACGATGTGCTCTTCACTGGAAAGAGGAATACATCTGTCATTGCTTGGAGGTAATAACGGTGTCATTATAACGCCATCATCTCCCCCCACCTCTCTCTCTCTCTCCCGCACAAACATATCACTAACCCTGGTGCATACTAACAGAGGTATAGCTGTGTTATAAGCTATTTGTGTGTCTGTTTGCGTTTTGTGTTACAGGGCCATCCTGAAAGAGATGGGGATCCACAGGAAGATGTCGACCAGTCAGGCGAGAAAGAAGTGGGAAAACCTCAAAAAGAAATATAAGGTGTATATATATTTTATACCGCCATTCTAATCCATATAAATACATCCTTTAAATATCCAGTAACGCCAGACATTATGTTTTTCATGTTTTAATACTTACTCCAGTATGTGCAGTAAATGTAGCTTTACCCAACTGTCCCACGTTCACAGCCTTTTCAGTTTCGTACAGGTTCGTGTATTCTTGTAACAGTTGCTCCCTTCGAAGGCAGCTCGAGCATACAACTTTTATAAAGTTTATCTAAACTTCATCTGGAATCTTTTTATGACAAGACTTACAGTTCGGCACACCTGTTGATTATATAATTATATTATATAAAAACAGTAACATGTTAACATTTCTGGATTAGCCTAGTATTATGCATTAACGCGTTAAGATGTGTATTACAGCGTTATTACATTCCGGGTGAGCTCGAAGACCTGATCGTATACAGGATTAGGGTCAGATCGGATGTGTCGAACATAGACCAGGTCCTAACTCTAGCAGGTGACATATTTTTGGTGGCTGTATAAAAACAGCTCCTTTTTTTTGTTGTAATAATATAATAATGTAATAATTAGTAACTGTACTAAAATCGTTGTCTTATCGGAGACACCATCGATCTCTGCTTCTTCCTCCTAATGTTCTTTTTCTGAATACACGTCTAATGCGAGAGGGAAACGTGTTCCAGTCTTCTGTTTTTAGTTCCTGCTTGTGTTTAGAGTTCCCTTTTACATTTCACGTCATGAGTGCAGATTCGAAACAACAGATTTTTGTAATCTTACATAATATTATGTTCAAACAATTTATATTTTCAAGCCCGACATTTAGGTTGCTCTTTAGATGAGGTTTTTTTTTATTTGTTTGTTTGTTTCCTTTTCTGTGTTGGTTGATCATACCTCCCTGTTAGACCACTATGAATGAATGAATGAATGAATGAATGAAGAGACAAAGTGGAAGCACCTGGGCTTCTGGATTACTTTTGATCTTCACCTGTACTAAGAGGATAAGATGTCAGGATCAGAATATCAGTTTTCATATTAGTGTAACATCGGAGATGGTAAAGAAAGACGCTTGGTGCTTTGCTAGTGCAAGTGTTAATGTATCTATAGTGTTGGTGACATTCTTAGACCAGCTGCTGTTGTTTCCCTGACAGGAAATGAAGAACCCTCCACCAGGCATCACGGTGAACCCGACCAACTGGCAGTGGTTCTCTCTGATGGAGGACGCCATGGAGGGCAGGCTCAGAGACAGCGAGGCCATGGTGTCCACCTTGTCTCTAGGTGAGGACAGCGACTACCGCCCGGACAGACCCAGGAGACGAGGCCGTGACACGTTCCGCAGCGACATCGAGCTCCTCGTCGACGGAGAAGACACGGGCCTCTCGGGCGACACCGGGCGAGATCTGGGCAGTGACCGAGACGACAACGATCATGACAGGGCGCTGATCGACAGCGACCGGTCTGCCCTAGAGAGCGAGAGGATGGTCCTGGAGCGGGAGAAGATGGTCCTGGACAGGGAGAGAGCCGGCCTGGAGAGGGAGCTCGCGGCTCTGGACCGGGACCGTGCGTCTTTGGAGAGGGAGAAAGCAGCGGTGGAGCGCGACAGAGCCTCCGTGGAGCACGAGCGCGCCCAGCTGGAGAAGAAGAGGGCCGAGATGGACAGAGAGCGAGCGAGGCTGGAGAGGGACAGAGCAGCACTGGAGAGACAGAGAGCAGGCATGGGAGGCATCGGAGGGGACACAACCGAGAGTCAGGAGGGACCCGAGAAAGCGGCGGCGGAGGAGGAAATCGAGCTGGCGTCCATACAGAGGAGACAGAAGTTCCTCGATTTGTTCGAGAAGCTGATTGAAAACTTTTGAACAATTTTTGAAGATGAAAGAATTGGCTTCTTCTTCTTCATATTCTGAGTGTAATTCTTTTGTTTGTTTGTTTTCTGTATGTTTTGCCATGGTTGGTTGAAGGTTGATTTTTAGTTCTTGTGCTATCCTACTGAACATGTTCAGGTTCTGAGTTAAGAGTTCTCCTCAGTTAGGCTGTCAATGAAAAACTTTACGCCACCTCTGTTCTGGAGAGGTCATCCAAACAAGCTTTATTCATCATCATCATCATCATCATTATTATTATCATCATGTGGTATTTTCCATACAAAGCACATATGAACCAGGTTCAGCATCTCTCGCCCTCACACAATACAACATCTCTGAAGGGTTAACTCCAAGCCTCTTGCCCAAAAGCGACCCAATAACAAAAAAAAAAACTGTTGTTTAATTATAAACCAAATATTGCAGTTCATGTGGAAAATATCATGATTTATGTATTTTTTTTTATATATTACAATACAGACTTTACAACGGAATAATTGTTTATGTTGATGCTTCTTTTATTGCATTAGATAATAAATTTTACCTTTCAAAGTTCACTGAGTGCCATTTGTGACTGATTTATGATAAACATATTTCCAAAACAATTCTATGAATAATAACAGCATAACATTTATTTATTATTTATTTATTATTTTTTTTACAAAATATATTTCATTTGTCCGGGTGTTTTCAGTCAAAAAACAAGCAGGATTTGTTAATAGGTTAGCCTTTTTTTTTTTTTTTTGCATATTTTTGCATATGCACCTTCTATTTGTTTATTATTTTGCCCCCTTAATTTTTTCTTTCCTGAATATTTTTCATATTTAATGAAGCCGGATTGGTTTTCACTATTTATTCACTCATGCACATCATGTTAATTTGTCATATTTAACATTTATACATGTATAATGTGTGTTTATTGCACATGGTGTGTGTGTGTGTGTGTGTGTGTTCTGTCTCTGTGTGTGTGTGTGCCTGAAACCTCTTGTATAAGACAGCCATTCATATGAGCGTTTACTCCAGCCAAAGTTTAAAAAAAAAAGTTGGAAACTCTCAGGGGTTTTGGTGTGTGTCTGTAGAAGTGTGTGTGCGTTTAAATAAGAGCGCCAACAGGAATACGTGGCAAACACACATAAGCCTGTGGAGTGTTGCTGAGGTTGATGGGGTTGCCGTCCAGGCGAATGTCCTCCAGCGCCATCCGGACGTAGTTCATATCGTTCCGTTTGCAGAACGTGTCTTCGTGTATCATCTGGATGTTGTTGTTCTGAGGACAAGAAAGAAATGTTCATCTGCCTGTTCTGCTGTAACATTTTTCAACTTCCACAACACAATCACAGGTTTACACTAATGACCTTTTTCCTAATACTAATAATAAGTTGTTCCCGTGAAAATTTTGTGAGTGAAACGCCTGATCCTTGAACGTTGACAAATAATTGACGTCGTCAATTTATGGAAGAGACGCATCTGATTTGGTTGAATCATTGGTCGACTCCTGGTTGGGTATTTGACCAGAATTAGTGGTGTTCATATAAATTAGTTGCTTCCTTGTCACAGACTTGACTTTTAAACATGGTCCACAAATTTTCGCCTCTTCTCATGTGTGTTTACGGCGTTGGAACGCTCCATTCATCCAAGTCTAAATGTCTAGCTGATAATTTGAGGCTCTGCTAAGAATTCTAAGGTAGTATTTCTCCATCCACTTTGGATGCTGGATGCTGAGTGTCTTACCCTCACTCCTCCAAACATACCTCTGGTCAAACCTTTCCTTCAGAAGTTGAGCTGCAAACTTCAGTCGAGCTTAAAGGAGTGGATTTTGTAGCAGGGGCTTCTTTCTTAAAGTCCATGGTGATGTAGGACTCACTTGACTGTAGATAACGACACTGCTGTTCCAGCAGCTTACAGTCCATGGCAGGCCTGTGTCTTGGTGGTTCCTGGGTTGTTCTCGACCCTCCCATCTGACTTCCTCTCAGGTGAGGGGAACAGTTTGGGTCTTTTCCCAGACCTTGGTAAAGTGACTACACCTCCTTGATAACGTGTTACAGTACAGTTGTTTGGACTCCAGTTGTTCTGAGAGACGTTCCTGACTTCTGTACTTCTACCTTCTTTTTTCTCAGACCTGCATTGAGCTCCTTGGACATTCACATTATACTGTGGTTTTTGGTCAATGCTGTCAAACAAAGTCTTTTCATGTTGCACAGAGAAGTTACCAGCTGGTGGTCATCATCATCATCATCACCAACAGGAAGTTGAGAAACCTTTGGCTCGGCAAATATAAGCAGATTTTCTGGGCTTTCAGCTTCACTAAATTACAACCGAGGTATGCCGAAGAACATCAATGAACACACAACACATTAAAGCTTGAAGCAGATGGACTGATGTGAACTGACAATTCACATGGGCTCAACAAAACTGGATCATAGAATATTGGTAAAAACTTTGCCTGGACTGATGAGTCTGTATTTCTGCTGCAATGTCCAGATGGCAGGGTCACAATTTGGCATAAACGACATGAAAGCATGGATCCACCTTGCTTTGTATCAGCAGTTCAGGCTGATGGTGTAATGGTGTGGAGGTGATTTTCTTGGCACACTTTGCACCAATTGAATATGGTTTAAATGCAACAGTCATACTTGAGTATTGTTGCTGACCTTTAAGACCACAGGATAACACACCAGGTGACACCTTGAACATGACGATGAGTTCTCTGCACCAAAATGGCCTCCACAGTCACCAGATCCCAATCCAATAGATCTTCTTTGGGATGTGATGGAACAGGAGATTCACATCATGGAAGTGCAGCCGACAAATCTGCAGCAACTGGGTGACATGTCGATATTGACTAAAATCTATAAGGAATGTTTCCAGCCCCTTGTTAAATCTATGGCACAAAGAATTAACCCGGATCTGAAGGCAAGCCAATAGTGGTGTACGTGATGATGTGGCCAGAGTGTATATCTACTGTATCACAATATCGGGTTGTGAAGACATCTTCAGGATACATAATGTGCATCAAAAATAGTTTTGATTATTTCCTAACTAAAGTCAATAAATGAAGTCAAATAATTAGCCCCTAGATACAGTAAAACACATTGCTAATAATATGTCATATTAATATGCGTTTTGTAACATACTATAATTGCCTATAAATATAACATAAAATTAAAAATAAAATAAAAATATATTTGCACTACTCAGATTTATCTACCGCATTAAACATTGGTATTAAACATTAACATTGGTATTAAAATATTAATATTTAATATTCATATATTACCAATTAGTATTAAAATATTACATTTAAATATTAAATCAACTGTGAATATACCAGAAGCTGTATTATATTCTGTCTGCTTGTAAAGGCATAAAAATGTACAAAGGGTTTTCTTATACTGTAAGTGTCGGCGTAAAATGTAACAGTTTCACATGGAGTGAACACATGGGGGCAGCACTGAGGTGGGAGTGCCGGTACCTGTAGGTGCAGAGAGCGCAGACTCTCAGGCAGAGGAACAGGGATGTGATCGAGGCTGTTGTCTGTCAGGTAGAGGTAAAGCAGTCTCGTCATGTCCTACAACACAGAAACGTCTTGGTTACGGACGGATACATATGTACATTATATTACATAAGGAATAAACAAGACCCTGTCTAAGCTGTTACTATAGAAACAGTAATGTATAGACTATTAGACCATACATTAAACAATACATAAGGAACAGCTGTAGTAAGCATTACTTTTACCTTCACCCACAACTGCTTGTACTGTATAATGCTTTTTTTATTTTATTTATCCCTTTACCTTGAAGGCTTCATTCTGGATGCTGGTTCTGCCCAGGTGGTTGTGACTGGCATCAACAAGAGTCATGGTGGCTGGCAGGGCTGGAAGTTGAGCCACGCTGTTTTCTCGTATTACCAGTTCCTCTAATGCGGGCAAGCCGAAGAACGCACCGTCTTCGATCTTTGAGATGGCGTTACTTGTCAGATCAATCCTCTTCAGTTTGTCTTTGTGATGGAGAGGAAAATAAAAAATAAAAACACACACAACATTTAGATTAGTCTATATTCAAAATTCAAATAAATCCAAGAGTGTATTGAACTAATGGCGAACATGTTTCATATTTCATATAAAGCTGTATAAAGCAGAGAATTGAGAAACTGAATTTCTACTTCTCAGTTAGATAGACGGAGAGAGTGAGAGAGAGAGAGAGAGAGAGAGAGAGCGTGCTTTATCAATCCTACACTGCAAAAAAAAAAATTTTTTTATATTTATTTATTTATTGAATTGACAAATTTCTTATTCTATAAGCATATCATTTTGCTTCGTTCATGAGATAAATTATTACAACTAGCAAAATGTGGTTAGTTTAAATATTATAATAAGAAATTTTATATACTTAATAATTGACCAGAATCAAGATATTTGCATTTCCAAAGATGTCGTTTTTTTTCCAGTGCAAAGGGAATGAGTGTATATTGTTCCAGCGGCAAACTCACAAATTATACAAAACAACATACAAAAAGACAAGCGGAAATACAGCATAGGGCTTAATGTGTTGTGTTGTAATTTTATGGCTCGTCCGTGTACTGACTCTATGTCCATAATGATCATATGCCTACGAAGATATTTTAAATAATAACAACTATAAATAAACAACTATCTGTGAAATATTCATATTCAAGTTGGCAAAATAACAAAAAGGATGAATGTGGTTGATCATATGAGTGCAGTCACTTGGATAAACTAAAGAAACTGTACATAAAGGTGCATTCATGGGATATTAACAGGAAGCAAAGCACCATCCAACGAATAATGTTATTACACACTATAACCTCAAAAATGTAAATCTTTCAAAATATTTAATTAATTCATTGTCTATTCCGCTTATCTTGGACAGGGTGCCAATACATCGTAGGACACACATGCACACACACAAACATTTGGAAATCCCTTAGCCTTAACTGTCTTTGGACTGTGGAGGAAACCCACCAAGCACCGGGAGAACAAGCAAATTCCACACACACAGATCCGAGGTGGGAATCGAAACCTCGAACCTGGAGGTATGAGGCCACAGTGCTAACCACCACATTTCAAAAAAATATATTCAATTATAATAAAAGAGATTAAACTGGTACATTAACCACATACTGTTGGTAACAGTTATCTTAACCTATGGATATCCACAATCCTGAAGTAACTGATCAACAGTATCATTAAATTAATACATCACAATATCATTACAATAAACATACTCATGTTAGCGAAGTCAGATTTGTTGATCTTAGTGATCCTGTTGAAGCGGGCATAGAAGTGAGTGGTATCTTTGGGAAGAGGCGGTACATTCAGCAACCTCGCGTCATCGCAGTACACAGATCCCACCAGGCAGGTACACAGCACACAGGTGGGCATACCTTGCGTCGATTCTAGTAGATATTACCCAGAAAGAAAAGAAAGACGCATAAATATGCTTTCACGAAAGGCAAACAAAGCAACAATTACTATAAAGCGGTGTTTCCCAGTTTGGACCTCAGGTATCTTGGATTGTTCAGCTTTTTGTTCTTTTGAATGCAATTGCAATACACCTCGAACTATCAAGAACACTGAATGTCTGATGAGCATGTGGTGGAAGGATTTGTCGACCAAGTCGGACTCTCTACGAATTTTCCCTAAACTAGTCCTATATTTTAAAAAGATACTAATGAATGAAAGGTTTTTTAGTGGGTTGTAATTTGTGTGATGTTATATTTTAAACAATTCCTCAATGCAGAAGTGTTTAATAGAGAAACACAACAGACACTGATGTGAATATTTAATATCTGGATTACCTACTCTCTATTATTGCCTTTTTAGCATGGGCTAATCCTTTAACAGGTCTGTTATAATTAATATTTTTAAAGGATGTTCCGGTTCATAAATGTAAACAATGTATACTTAAAACATACAACATTGTATTATAACAAAAGTATACCAACCTTAGGTTTCATATCTCTTAGTGAAATACTCTTTTACTCTGATCAATTCTATGTGGTTGTTGCAGTCCACAATTTTCATGTTGGTTGATCTTAAATGCACAATAAACAGATAGGACACTAACCTTGTCCATCAAATTCAACGACCTCAACACCAGGTTCAGGGCTCTCAGGTACCCCTGAACCTTGTGTACTCCCTGTCCCCTCCTCGAGTGAGATCTGGGTGGTGGGAGGCAGCTCCTCCTCTTGTTACACACAACGTTAGGGTGTTAGGAGAAGGATTAGCATGGGGTTTGATAAAGAAATGAAGTGAGCAGTGAATTGAACACAAATAACACACATTTAACCCATTACAGCCAGTTAAATGAAGCACAAAGGTTTGTAAGAAGAGGAAAATATCAAGTATTTGTAGATAGGCTGTATATTGAACCTGTTAGCATTACGAAGAAACAGGACACTGCAAATTATTTACATAGTTAAAGTGATCCAATGTACTGTAAGCTTGTTGGGCTACATATGACCCTGGGACTCTTTTTCGTGATATTAAGTTGCAATTATTTACATTATGATCTCTACAGGGTAGGTGAAGTACTAACCTTCATTTATGGTAGTAGGGATGATTGTTACCCCTTCCCAAAGAAGTTCAGTTTCCTCAGGAGTCCCTGGAGTTACAGGCTCCCCAGAGAATATTTCTGTTACTATTTCCACATCTTTAATGGTTTCTTCAGGGCCCTTGGTAACCGTAATGTCGATTTCCTTATCTTTGTAAAGACAAGGCGATGTGGTAAGAAATCAATTTGAGACCCTTAAAATGCCTGACAGTATGATACTATCTTTAGTAGTAACAGCTAATAAGAAGTGAATCAGAAAAAAAGAAAAAAAAAAACGTTCACCCAGCCATCTAGGCACTCAGTGAACCCATAGTGAAACACATGACATTCTGAACTATACAGGTTTTAGGTGTACAGAATGCAGTTTCCACTACAGCCAAATGTACTGACCTCCAGGAATTAATATTATTTCTTCATCCGGAACCCCAGAAGGTCCAGAGCCAGACTCCGCAGAAACAAAGTCCCCAGAGGCCCCAGAGCCAGACCCTGAAGAACCTCCAGAAACAACGTCCCCAGAGGCTTCAGAGCCAGACCCTGAAGAAACTCCAGGAACAAGGTCCCCAGAGGCTTCAGTGCCAGACCCTGAAGAAACTCCAGGAACAAGGTCCCCAGAGGCTTCAATGCCAGACCCTGAAGAAACTCCAGAAACAAGGTCCACAGAGGCTCCAGAGCCAGACCCTGAAGAAACTCCAGAAACAAGGTCCCCAGAGGCTCCAGAAGCAGACTCTAAATAATCTCCAGAAACAAGGTCCCCAGAGGTTCCAGAGCCAGATTCTGCAGAAACTACAGAAACAAGGCTCCCAATAACTCCAGAAACAAGATCCCCAGAGGCTCCAGAGACAAACTCTTCAGAAACTCCAGAACCAATGTCCCCATAGACTCCAGAAACAATGTCCCCAGAGGCTCCAGAAACAAAGCCTCCAGATACTTCAGAAACAAAGTCCCCAGAGACCTCAGAAATAACGTCTCCAGATGTTCCAGAAACAAAGTATCCAGAGCTCCCAGAAACAAAGCCACCTGATACCTCAGAAACAAAGTCACCAGATACTCCTGAAATAAGGTCTCCAGATTCTCCTGAAACAAAGTCTCCAAATACTCCTGAACCAATGTCTACTGAGCCTTCAGAACTAATATATCCAAAGCTTAAATCTTCAGAGCCCCCAGAACTTGCAGAACCCAAATGCTCCCCAGAAGGGTATTCTCTAGCACCAGGAACATTTCCAGAAATCCCTGAAGCTCCAGAAGCCCCAGAACCCAAAGAGTCTCCTGAGATACGAAGGATTTCAGTTGGTGTCAGACGCAGCTCTTCCTCTTGTTAGAGACAAGATTAGGTGTTAAAAGACTGATTAGAACTGTATGATGACCATGATTCAGTTTAGACGGTTAGAGATGATGGGATCAATGGTTTAGATGATGCATTGTAAAAAAGCAAGGGTTACAGAATTATGAAGTAAACATTTAACCAATCAAACTGCTAGTTAAATGGATATTAAGCATTTCTTATATTGTTAAGTGCGGGTAAGACAGTGTTGTGTGTGTGTGTGTGTGTGTGTGTGTGTGTGTGTGTGTGTGTGTGTGGGTGTGTGTACTGGGTTGGTGTAATACAGACCTCCTGGGGTGTGTGATCCTATCAAAACCTCTGGCACTCCAGAGCCTGATGGGATGAGTGAAGGCCTTATAGGTAATTCATTTTTGTCCTCATATTCTTTGTCTAGTTCCTCTTCCTCTTCCTCTTCCTCTAGCGAGGCACCATATACTGGCTCACTGTCCTCATCTGGGGTTAGGGGGCTAATCTCTATCTGCAAAGAAAGGAAAGGTAAAATCCACCATGTTATGGTTAGTGTCTTTTAAATCTTTTTTTTATTTATGTGCATTCATTTGCAATTTATCTCATTTATACAACTAAGCAATGGAACTTAAATGCTGAACATCTTCTCAAACGTTAACCAGCAGGTTGAATAATGCAAAATTGAAAAATAGTAATGAAAAAATTTTTTTTATTACTAAACTGCTCATTTACCTGACTTTCTATTATTTTTCATGAAATGTATTACAATTATTTGTGGCAAATTCTGACAAGTTTCCTCACATTTCTAAAATAAGAAATACGATGTAAGAGATGTGATCCAAGTTTTTGAGCATCTATGATATCTGCAGTTACACTACAAACCAGAACGTGGCGCCATAAAACCATGGTCTGTAATGTATTCGTCTCACACGCGCTCGAAAATCAAATTCTATCATCAACATGTGAATGGTCCTTGTGGAACCAAGACATACATGGAGGCAGAAAATCCTTTGTGCTTCATTTGCACAAAGCAACCAGGCATTCCTCGATGAGAAAACTGTGAAGCCACGGCAAAACCTAAAATCCCTGTGCTCATTCTGCATAACTTGCATGAGCTGTGAGAATATCATAACTAGACTCTACATGAATTATTTTTCTTAAGGTTAAGTGAGCGTTTAATAGGCATAACTGGAGTTTCAGGGTAATGACACTGAAGGTTTTTGAGAGACAACAAGGCCTGACTCTGTGCTAGCTGGAAATCTATCCCACCGCCTGACCATCAGCCCCACTCCCAAAGCAAACACGCATATCTGTGGGGAAAAATTCAGGGCTAAAATAAGCCAGAGTACCAACTTGTTGCAGCCACCGCATACACAGACGCTAAATCATACTCAATTATACAGTATAGTTGATATAAATCCTCAGATGCAGCTGGGTAAGGAAAGAAATTCACTTATGTGAGCTCATAGAGCACGTGTCTGCTTATGAGCAGTGGTCAAAACAATGCGACTGGTCAGTATGAGTCACACATCTGTCAGACTGTTTCATCCACAGGAGGTATTTTTACTGCTTTTTTTTGTATAGCACTTTTATTAATTCCACAAGCTAGCAATAAAACTAGGCAATTTTACTAACTTCAGTTTATATCTCTATGTACATTTATAAAGACTGCCAGTCAAATGTTTTTAACCCCTGTTGGTTAAATTAATGAGCGGAAAAGGCTCTTGGTTGCTGGTTTGGGCATCTGAGGATCAGGGTTCAAGCCCCGCCATTGGTGGGTTGCCACACCCCGTTTCTTCCCAGGCACTAGATGCAGTGCCGGTCCCAAACCCAGGTATAATAGAAGAGTTGCGTCAGAAAGGGCAGCCGGCATAAAACCTGTGCAAAGTCGTTCTGCGGATTGATGGTCTGCTGTGGCAACCCCTGGATGGGAGCAGCCAAAAAACTAACAACAACGCTCATGGTCAACAATCAAGTATTAGAAGGTCTAACTAAGGGCCTTGTCACACTCTGATAAAGAATCAAAAAAGGTTGAGGGAATGGGCTCAGAATGGTTTATATTATAGTATATTATAATAACTATAAGCTATAGTTTATTTTACGATAAGATATCACTATGATAAAAGCAGGCGCTTATCTATTACTACTGTATATTGTCACTCCGTCCTGTGGGTTTATATAAACGTCGCGACACAGGCAATGCTTTTCATCATGAAGTGATGGTGTGAGGAATTGGATCCTATGAAATTCTCTGACATATACACTTTAATAACCTGCTGCATGCACGCCATAAACATGACAAACACCAGAGAAACATAATATGAACTTAACGCAGTCTTCTACAACCCGTTATGGGCCTACCATGGTCATAGCACAAGCCTTAAGAGGGTGTTGTGAGAACTCCATTGATGAAGAAGACGTACCAGTCAGAACAGGTTTGGAGTACGTTAACTGAAGAACTTAATAAGGTCATAGTTATCGCAGCATTGACCAGTTAACGGTCTAACTAACGTTAGTTAGACCGTTAACTGGTCAATGCTGCGATAACTATGACCTTATTAAGTTCTTCCTGCATGTTGCTTCAACCATGTCCTTACCAGACTTTTTGCGTAGCAGCACATGTCAAGAAAGACAATATGATGTCCCTACTGGTTTCTGTTCCATTTCTGACATACAAGTTCTTATTTTTCTCTTTATTTAGTTGTCAACAGTAGGTCAGTTTTGTTAAAGTGGGATTTGTGATGAAATGTCTCATTAATGAAGGCGTAAAAGCAATTGACATTTACACAGAAGACTTCAAGCACAGTACGATGATGAGACTCTTAGCCAAGGTAAAACATTTGGATGGGTCAAACATTTTAAAGAAGTCCGTACATCCGTGAATGACGATACCAGCCGAGGTGGCTCAGGGCCCACTGCAGTCATTTCCGTGAACATTCAGCAAGTGGAACACCTTATCCTTGAAAATTAATGGATAACGTGTAGCCAGCTTGCAGAAGAGAAGGCATCTGTCTGTGTGAACTATACACACAATCATTCACCAACACCACTTGCACATTATAGGAACTCAGCAGGGAGTTATCGCCACATCCCCTGCACAGTCCTGACTTTGCTCCATGCCATTTCCACATGTTTGGGTCTTGAGCTTCTGGAAAGCCAGCATTTCAGACATGAAGCAGGCAGTTCAATCATGGCTCTAGAGTACAGAGAAAACATTCTACCTTGGCGACTTGGTAACTTGGTAACTTGCAATGGTATCCGCGCACTAGTGACCTCGTAATATAGCTTGGGTGGGCTCCAGGGTCCGGGTTCGATTCCCGGCCAGGCTCGATTCCCGTCTCTGTGTGCTTGGAGTTTGCATGTTCTCCCCGTTCATGGTGGGTTTCCCCCGGGTACTCTGGTTTCCTCCCACAGTCCAAAGATATGCAGGTTATGCTAATTAACATTCCCAAATTGACCGTAGTGTGTGTGTGTGTCTGTGTGTATATGTATGTGTGTTCCCTGCGATGGTTTAAATATAGTTTATAATAAAAGTTTAAATATAAATCGATATAAATATTGGTACTTCCTGTTGAGGTACAAGCAGATTGTGTTGCATCTCCTGCCCTGGTGTATTCCCTTCTTTTTCAACACACTTTAATCAACTAATCAGCTGATTAACAGGGTTAACGTTGGCTGAAATGGGTGTGTCAGAACCATAGATGGTATAAAAACTGGGCAAACCCTCTGTGACATCACACGACATCATGCTGACTCTGACCAAACCCCCAGTTAATCCATAACTGGGCAAATGTGCAGAATACTACTTCTTTCAGTTACCACAATATAGCTAGCTTAGCTTTAGCTTTGCAAAAATTCTAAGATGGCTTCTGTTAATTTACTGTAAATGCTAACATTATTTTTGCGCTTAATTGAACCCCGTCATCCCAATCCTACACGTCGTACCATGTTAACTCATACATTTCTGTGGTAAGTTAAACTACAATGATTCCAGTTAGCTGGTTAGCTAAACTGATGCATAGCAGACAATTATAATTTTAACTGGCAAGTTTTGTAGAAAATCAGAATCAGAATATCTTTATTGTCACTGTAACAAGTACAACGAAATTAGGTGCAATCCCTGCCTCAGAGAGACATGCAAACAAATAAAAACAAATATATAATAAGGGAAGAAAAAAAAAGGGGGGGGAGGGGGCTAACATATGTACACCAATACCAAAATATAGTATCAAACTCAATCTGCATAAAACTGCATAAGATATTATTGCACAAGTGTCCTTATTGCACACAGAATTATGACGAGATGTAGGTGAAAAAATTAATTGTTATTCAATGCCCTGATGGCAACAGGGTAAAAGCAGTTTTTTTGTCTATTTGTCCTTGTTTTAATACTCCTGTATCATTTGCCTGATGGAAGCAGTTCAAACAGATCATGAGCAGGGTGTGAGGAGTCTTTTAGGATGTTTTCCGCTCTCCTGAGGCAGCGAGAGTTGTGCAATTCATCCAGAGAGGG
>JAQQZT010000004.1:3366540-3382221 GCA_030068275.1 Clarias platycephalus | reverse complement strand
CTAAAGAAGTCTTTTTAAACCCTAGTATCCATACTTCTACTCAAGTAATGAATGTGAATACTTTTGACACCACTGGTGAGAAACAATATGTACAAAATGTGTGCAAATAATATCACCACTGTCAGGAGCAAACCTTGTCCATATATGCTCATTTTTATTTATTTTGTTTTAATAAATCAATGCTATTGGTCAACCTTTACATTTGTATTTCTTCACAAATATTTATCCAATGAAAGGCATTAAGAACTTGAGATTAACTCCTTTGTCATGGTTTCCGTGATGATATGCAACTGTGAAAATATAATTCTGTTCATTTGAGATGCTGCGTCATATCAGCCGTGTGTACGTATCCGTTTTTAGGACACGAGGCCGTGTCTCAGGAAAGGAAGTCACCTTTATTGCTGATATATTAATGTGTGGATGATTATTGTGCTTTTTTTTTTTTTTTTTTTTTTTTAAAAGCAAGGAAATTTTTTTTTTATACAGCATTTATTTACAGCTTCTATACATGTGACAGTCACTAACACAGGACATAGGGGGACATGTTCAGCCATGCTCTTTCTTCTCCTTTTCAGACAATAATGCACACATTGAAAACATGGTACGCCACACTTGGTGAAGAAGAAGAAGAAGAGTGAAAAAGCGTAGGTCTTTGGAAATTGCTTCCATTAAAATAACAATAGAGTTTATTATATCTCTTGAAGAGCTTTTTTCCCTACCATATGTGAAATGGTAGCTTGGTTTAAAAAAAACAATCAGACAAACAAGACAAAACACATCTGAAGCAAGAGGAGGAAAATAAAATACTGTAATGTGACAATTCTTTGTACCTCCTATTTAAAATGAATACTAAGAAAATAACTGGAGAAAATGGAAAATTTGAGCACGATGCCTGTATTATTATTATTATTATTATTACTAATAGTACTCGCTGAACACTACTGCTATACAGGTAATAGTAGATGACTGCACCTACTGTAGTATATCAGCTCTTTTTCCTGGTACTGTGGAGCAAATGATCCTTTCGCTGCCCGCTCAGCAGGCCCGTCGTGTCAATTTAGAAAAGTCCCAAAGATCCAGAAAGGGGCTAGGAGTGGATCTTCTTTGTGTGCACAAAAAAAAAAGAGAAAAGAATAGACCACATTCTTTTGAACCGAAGGACTACGTCTATGTGCACTTATTTATCCTAAGTGGTCATGGCTTTTTCTTAAACCAATAATACCTCTATAATTATGCTCTTTCACTTAACACAAGGTTCTAGTAGTGCTATAGAGATGCACAGGAGAAAAAAAAACTACAATGAGGAACAAAGCCTGATATGTGTTTAGCTATTTCTTTTTGTAACATGTAATGTGTAAGATACTTGACGTCGTTACTGTTAATTACTCGATTATGTGAGATTAGTGCCCAGTATTGCCTGCTGTGTGCCTTTTTCAGTATACCCAGAACACATTTTGAGTCATCTGAGTTACGACATTCGAATTCGAATTACACACTTGAGGTGCTTTGGAAAGGAGGGAGAGGGAGGGGGGGGGGGGTTTAGGGAATGGGACAAGGACAGTGGTCAGGCACTCAGACTAGTCGTCCTATTTCTTCCTGTAGTTGCCCAGCTGAACAGCGGAGCGGTCGAAGACGCAGCGGAAGGTGATGGGCTGGATCTCCCAGTATGAAACGGGGTTGCTGAACAGACTAATGCCGGAATACATGGCCTTCTTGGTGTTGAAGCTGGGAGGGCAGAAGTCTTCCGTTCCCACACTGGCTATCTTGTTAGAGTGAAGATAGATGACCTACCACAAAAATAAAAAAAAAAGAGCTCTTTGATCAACCAGCTATTCTTAAGATGGGCTGTCAACATGGATACATGTACCGTATGAAGATTTGCTGCTCACCTGGATGTACTTGTGGTCAGAGAGACCAGCAGGCACACTAGTTAAAAGGTTGTGCTCAAGGTGGAGCTCCCTCAAGTGTGGCATCATAGCCACAGTCCCGTTCTCCACAACAGCGATCTCATTATAGCTCAGACCAAGCCTACACACAAACACACATTCAATATCACATTCTGTTTTCATATAATCATTTTCATTAACCAGTTTATCCACTGGGTTTTAGGAACACTAGGGTGTGCAGTAGAAATGCACCTACAATGGGATGGAAGTCCTTTAGCAGACACCACACAAAAGTATTAAGACAACATATGTTATGAATTAGAGTTCTCCCTTGTGTACCAAGCAGGTGATGTCACTAATTAGTTCTTGTCTATCTGGCTGAGAAGTTGTGCTAATTAGAAACAGCTGGTTGAGGTAGCAAATGGAACATATATGTGGCAGAGCTTTTCTGAAGCCAGGGGGTTCACATCTGCACAAATTGGCTAAAACTTGGGAATTGTGGTAAATTTCTGTACATTATCTTCAATCAAGCAGACATGGCATTTTCGCCACCACTCTAGGATTCAATGCAACATTCTAGCATGTATTTGGGAGGTGTGAAGAAATGAGAGAACCCAAATGAAACTTAACTGTTTTGGTGTAACAAAGTAATTCTACTCCTACCCTTTTTTAGTACCTGAATGAAAATATTTTTGCTCCTTTCTTATATCTGACCACTCAGCTCTGGAAGGAGTTTCAAGTTGCATGAAAAGACTCTTAAAGTTCTTACTTGGCCAATTGTTTGAGACCTTTCAGGCTGTCAACAGTGACCTTGGTGATCTTGTTGCCATCCAGATGGAGCTCTGACAGAGAGGTGGGCAGACCTACAAGGATTTGGAAGAAGGTTAAAGTTCAAACAACACGGCAAGAAATGATAGGAGTAGGAGCGGTAAAAAGTATGAATAATGATCTCCTGAGTGACCCTTTGCATGTGGAATTGCCTATTAACAATAAAACATCTACTGTTGTCTAAAAGTAATCACAAATATACTACGGAATAGAATAAGGTATACCCGCTATAACCTAAAGACAAATCTTTAGTCTGTGTTCCTGACCTTTGGGAATGCTGGTAATGTTGGTGTCAGCAATACGAATGTAAGAAACCCTCTTCAGATCCTTGAAAGCATCTGCATCCACACCCGAACTGGTCAAGGGGTTGGAGCCAAGCTCTGAAAGGTCAGAATTATTACTTTACTCATTATTACATGTGACAAGATAACTGCAAACAGACAAACAGATACTGCTTTGAGTGTTCTCCATGTGTATGGGACACTTTGATATGTAGACGTAAAAATGGCTGGAACTCTATTTGCATACAGTATGCTGATTGGATAATTTGTGCATGTGTGTCGAACGCCGATGGCGCCTTAGCCGTGCTGGAACAGACCGCTCACACGCGGCTGAACAAGTCCAAGCGGAAAACAGGTGTTTATCATGTTCAGTTGAATAAATGCATATTAATGAAGACTGGAAGTGTTCTGCACTGCGCTGGAAAACCGTGACCTGTGTAATTTTATGCAAGAGAGTGCACACACACACACACACACACACACACACACACACACACACACAACCTCTGCATCAGCCTTTTACATGCTGTTTTTTTTTTTTTTAGAACTCCATGATGCCAGGTTTTCTTGTATTTTAACATCACATGCAGAATTCACATCTTTAAATGACTGGTACACTTTTTAAAGGATTTTGGCTAATTAATATTCCAAGGATTTTTAGACTTCCTAATCAGGGTCGACATGGAACCCTGTTCAATGTTTTAGGTTTTTATACAAAACTATCAAGGGAAAAAGCTGAAAACTTAAATCATTGCTGATTCATCAGATTTTAACCCCATACATGCCACCACATTTTCCCTCTTTGCCCAGAACGGCTTACCCAGTTTCAGTTGGCCAGATGCTTTGGTCCTTATGCATGTGGCTTACCTTATTTGAAGCCTAAGACTTTGACTTTTTTTTTTTTTTCAAACAGTCAGAACAAAAGTTGGATTTACTCTCAGAGTGTACCAGAGACTAGAATAAAGCATTTTATTTCTGCCTGCTTTACACACCTCTGAACAGAGAGGTGCCTATTGCTTTTCCACCTGGCAACAGCCACATGTTTTATGCATTTGAAGGTGCACAGATATGCTAGTGCTAGCTCAAATTAAGCTATTTTAACTAGAATGATAAACTAGTTTGCAGAGATCGAATTGTGAAATTATATGCTTTTTATTGGTGTAAACATATTGCTTGATAATTTGATGTTTAAAAATTACTACTAAATTACTGTTATTAAATTCTGAATGTGCACGCTTGATGGAAAGGGGACCTACTGTATGGGAAGGTCAGGTATCTTTAAGTTATAACAGCTTGCTAATTGGTTTTAGATTTAGTCCTCCATACATCTAAAAAAAATTTTTTTTTTTTTTTAACTATCCAAAGTTATTTGGATAGTCAGTGGTTTTTAACTACTGTGGTGCTTTCTGATAAATAAAAAAAACGGAAAACCTTGTACTTCTCTTCTCTTTACGAGTTCTCTTTTAGAGAAAAACTTCTTGTTCAGATCTAATGGGTTAGCCTAACCCTAACCCTTGTTCTAAGAAAAAATTTCATGTAACAGATTCAATGTTTCAGAGAACATTAAGGGTTATTACCATGCCTCAGTGGTACTTCTTGTTGTAGAGTTGATTGTTACAAACTTGAAAAAATCTGAACTATTCTTTTATGGTTTCCAAAAAACCCATCTGGTGCTAGATTAAGCCTGTGGAGCTTTACAAAAATTCTAAACCTGAGGCATTAACAATCACATACAGAAGGTCACATGACCCTGACTTCCTGACTTACCCATGACAATGACATTAACCATGCCAGTGAAGGAGGCCTTCTTGATTTTGGAGATCTGGTTCTCGTGGATGCGGAGTTCCTGGACTGTCTTGGGCATATTGTTGGGAATGTCCTTCAACATATTCTTGGACAGGTAAAGCCTCTCAAGGTTGACCAAAGGAGCCAAGGCCTTGGCATGGATGATGGTGATCTTGTTATTGACTAGGATGAGAGCCTTTAAGAGCCGAGAAGCAGAGGATTATGGGTATATGTATGTTTGTTTTAAAATGTTATTAATATGAATTGGAGTGAATTGAAAAGGAAATCTTAAACTTAATATTTGGTCATGGTCAATGTGTTGAGAAACACCTTCTAGGACATGATTTGACCATGACGTTGTGGCTATCTGTGCGGTTACTTGTACACAACATCAGAATCAATCATCGCTAGACAATTCGTTTAGTTAGCGAATATATTGTTCTTATTGATTAGTCACTATCATGACTAATGCAATG
This sequence comes from Clarias platycephalus, assembly GCA_030068275.1. NCBI lineage: Eukaryota > Metazoa > Chordata > Actinopteri > Siluriformes > Clariidae > Clarias > Clarias platycephalus. The sequence goes on along the minus strand of JAQQZT010000004.1, from coordinate 3,376,965 downwards.
AGGCATTTGGATACAATGAAAACTAGAATGCTCTGTGCTTATAGCTGTACTGAAGCAAGTCAAAGCAAACCTGCTCTTTCCCACTGCAACTGCTCCATCCGAGTTAAATAGCATATCTAGCGAATGCACTTCATTTAAAATCATACATTAACACAATAAGAAACAATTCTCACAGCCAGAGTGCATGAGCTCACATGTGCTTCTCATGGTCACGGTTTAAACTGGGAAAACTTAAACAAATGTAACAGATGTCCTTGATTGCTTAAGATTCATTATATTACTCATCTATGTATCAGTATTTGTGTGCTCAGTCTGAAAGACATCAAACTGCTGCATTCCTACCGAGGACAGTCATCAATTCCAACCTTCTCCCATTTAAAAGTACGTAATTAAACAGGCGTCTGCCAGCAAAGTTCAACATTATGGATTGTTCTCTGATTGTTTACTTAGGATCATGTTTAAATCCCAATGGACCCTGTTATAACGTTTCAGGCAAATGTAGCATGAAAGATCTATCCAAGCTCTCCACCCATTTCTGACATTCAGTCAAAAAGACCGAAACATTGGAATGTGGTACTTCTCACTACATAAGTAAAGTAAAACATGTCAGAGGACAGCAGCCTGTATTTATTGTGCTTAAAATACTCGGCATGTGCAAACGGAGAGCTGGTTCCCAGAAACAAATGGTTTCCTGCCCTTAACCTGATCCCATCACATGTTGACCAAGTGGATGGGTAAGATTTAAAAGATGAGATCTAAACTTTTTAAGTGTGAATAAGCATCATACTTAATTCCTTAATTATTATTATTGTTATTATTTTGTACTCACTCATCGTCTATACCGCTTTATCCTGTATTCAGGGTCGCGGGGAACTGGAGCCTATCCCAGAAGCCTTAGGGCACGAGGCAGGGTACACCCTGGACAGGGTGCCAATCCATCTCAGGGCACACACTCACATTCACACACACTACGGGCAATTTGGGAACACCAATTAGCCTAACCTACATGTCTTTGGGCTGTCGGAGGAAACCAACCAAGGAGAGCATGCAAACTCCATGTACACTGAGACAGGAATTGAGCCTGGTTGGGAATCGAACCCGGACCCTGGAGGTGCAAGGCAACAGTGCTAACCACTACACCACCATGCCGCCATTATAATTATTTAATTTCCCTTTATTTTTTTAATTAGAGAAAAGGCATATTAAAAGTCCTCATAGTTTGTGGAGACAGAGAGAGAGAGAGAGAGAGAGAGAGAGAGAGGTTTACATGAAGTCCTTTGAGGCCTTTGAAGTCATTCTCTCTGATCTCTGTAATCTTGTTGTTTTGCAGGTCCAGCAGGTGGGTGTCTGATGGGATATTCTCAGGAACATTTTTCATCCCTGTGGAGGACATGGGCAAGATTAATAAAAACAGCTGAAGGTGAAAAGTTTAACACACAATGTAGGTTGTCTGGTCTTCCAGCTCGTATTGGGCTTTCTATATTCCTATGTATAAATTACTTAATTTGCGGGGAAGCAGGAGGGGCATTGTCCCCTAAGCAACTGAAATAAGTCCAAAATAGGTTTGATCAAAACATTTATGTGCATATATTAGGCCTGGGAAAATTAACACCTTAACGCTTGGATTGTTTATCATGTTTAAAAACATCACTAATGGTAATTAAGCATCTTTTCTCTTTTCTTGTTGAAGTTGTTACCATCATCATGATTGTAATGTGTTCTTCTGTGTGGCAGTACAACTGACCACTAGGGGCACTCTCTGTAGCGAATACAATTAGGCTTACCATTACTGTAAGTTGGATATTCATATTTTATCCGTAAAGTTTAACAGTATAATATAAAAAATATATATTTCAGTTTTCACAGACTTTATACTGTAATTGCCACTGTGCTTCAGTTGTGTGTGCTCATGTAAAAGACAAATCCACTGCATCAGCCTGTGTAAGATATTACAAAGTGATCAGAAACCTCTTTGATTCACTGTGTTGTTTCGTATTACGGCAAGCTTGTAACTATTATCTTCCCAAGGTGACCAAGAACCCGATGGCCACTCTGTCAGAGCTCCAGAGGTCCTCTGTGGAGAGAGGAGAACTTTCCAGAAGGACAACCATCTCTGCAGCAATCCACCAATCAGGCCTATATGGTAGAGTGGCCAGATGGAAGCCACTCCTTAGTAAAAGGCACATGGCAGCCCACCTGGAGTTTGGCAAAAGGCACCTGAAGGACTCTCAGACCATGAGAAACAAAATTCTCTGGTCTGATGAGACAAAGATTGAACTTTTTGGTGTGAATGCCAGGCGTCACATTTGGAGGAAACCAGGCACCGCTCAACACCAGGCCAATACCATCCCTACAGTGAAGCATGGTGGTGGCAGCATCATGCAGTGGGGATGGTTTTCAGTGGCAGGAACTGGGAGACTAGTCAGGATAAAGGGAAAGATGACTGCAGCAATGTACAGAGACATCCTGGATGAAAACCGGCTCCAGAGCACTCTTGACCTTAGACTGGGGCGAGGGTTCATCTTTCAGCAGGACAACGACCCTAAGCACACAGCCAAGATATGAAATGAGTGGCTTCAGGACAACTCTGTGAATGTCCTTGAGTGGCCCAGCCAGAGCCCAGACTTAAATCCAATTGAACATCTCTGGACAGATCTTAAAATGGCTGTGCACCAACGCTTCCCTTTCAACCTGATGGAGCTTAAGAGGTGGTGCAAAGATGAATGGGCGAAACTGTCCAAGGATAGGTGTGCCAAGCTTGTGGCATCATATTCAAAAAGACTTCAGGCTGTAATTGCTGCCAAAGGTGCATCGACAAAGTATTGAGCAAAGGCTGTGAATACTTATGTACATGTGATCTCTCAGGTTTTTTATTTTTAATAAATTTGCAAAAACCTTAAGTACATTTTTTTCACGTTGTCATTATGGGGTGTTGTGTGTAGAATTCTGAGGGAAAAAAATAATTTAATCCATTTTGGACTAAGGCTGTAACATAACAAAATGTAGAAAAGTTGATGTGCTGGGAATACTTTCCGGATATATATGTATACACCTGTATATACCTGTATATATACACACTTCATACTATGCAGCTTTCATAAATATCAACCTCAACACACAAGAAATGTGTATTAATTGTGAATAATAAAGGCAATGTCCTGTAACCCTGGTCCTTGAGGAACACCTGCCCTGCACATTGTAGTGTTTTCCCTCCTCTATAATAGATAAATTAGGTAATAGCTAAATGAGGTGTTCTGTCAGCTTAGAAAACACTCAAATGTTCATGGCAGGTGGTTCTCGAGGACCAGGGTTAAGAAACAATACAAATCTTAACCCCGCCTCTAGACTTAACCTTAAACCTTGTAATTTTTTCCAAGTAATTCAAGCTGTCTTGAATCATGTAAATAATAACGAATTTGCAAGTGTGGAACCAAGCTGAATGTTATGTAAGAGTTCTGGTAGGAAGTTCTAACTAGTGTGCAATCACGCACTCATGCCCGGGCTCTGAGATCATTGTGCCGTACTAGTACTGCAAAAAACATGCATGGAACCCATCTAATAGGGCATTAAAAGAAATTTCGTTATGACTACCTTGGCAAAAGAAACATGTTGAGAGACATGAACATGTAAGGTGAGAATCTTTGCCAGATATGACTCATTTCATATCGTATCACATCATGACTCATTTTAAGTTTGTTTAAGCTGCTAAGGGGCCTCACTAATGTCCTAAAAGCTCCACCGTTCTCTCTTTCCATTTCTGTGTCTATGCTTCTTTAAACAGTTTGGATAATACATCTATGTGTATGATTTACCAGCAACAATAGGGACACCTAAACACTCAATGTAGCATTATTTATAAGAAATGCGCCTTGTATGTTTTTTCCCAGCCTGTTCTGTTTAGTCTCATCTCCTGTCTCTACAGCCAGAGCACTTCCATGAATGTAGGTCAAACATGGCTTGTTTACTCTACATGGATTCGCATATTATCATTTATGAAGTTTATATGATCATCAGTATAATACTAGACATAAAAGTCTACATGGCTGTATCAGATAAACAGCGCCAGAATGTTGCTCAGATGAAACAAACTTCACAATTTATTGAAGAAAGTACAAGGGTTATTTAAACAAAATGATGCTGACAAAAAAAATCCTTCTCTTTCATGCTGAGTAAACATTTGACCAAATGAATTGCACAACAGTACTAGCGTCCAATCGCAGCAGGATTTAATCTGGAAATAATATGCTTTGACTTTTAAAAAAAATAAATCATATTCTAATGATAGTAATGGTATGCTTCGAGTCAAAAACAAGAGAAGAAAACAAGAGACCTGGACATGCTACAAGTCCCAGATGCTTCTTTAGGATTTATAAAATAAATACATTATAATTCATTTTGTCATAGTCGCTTTTCTTTCCTCCCAAAAACAGCAAAAGCAAGTATGTTTCAGGGAAAACAATCTGTGGCATTTGTTTTTATAAAATATCCAGTTACAAAAAAAGTAACTATACATTTTGTTGTACTTACCAAAGAAAACATTTGCTCTATACTCTAGAGATAAATATTCACAAAGCTAAACAATACATTCATAAACCCCCGTAACACTTAACTGAAAAACAATGCTAAATAAGGCTTTCATAAATCTTATGTATACATAACCCCTTCATAAATGCTGTAGCTTTATAACATCATCATACATCCTATAGCTATATAACATTCATAAATCCCATACTGTAGCTACATAACACATTCATAAAGCCCATAGCTACATAATACATTCATAAATCCTAAGGCTACATAATATCTTCGTAAATCTCATAGCTGCATATAACCTTCATTAATCCCATACCTTAATAACTTTCAGAAATCCCAAAGCTACATAGCTTCTTTATAAATGCCATAGCTAAATATCACTTTCATAAATGCCAAAGCTACATAGCATCTTCATAAATCTCATAGCTACATAAAACACTTAGAAATAAATCAGCTACATACTGTAACACTTTCATAAATTACTTAACTAAATGTGATATTCATAAATCATATAGACATATAGTACCTTTATAACTGGCCTAGCTACATAACAAATTCATAAATGCCTAAAGCTATATAGCAACTTCATAAAACAATGTATGTCTTGGCTACATACAGTACTGTAACACTTTCATAAAACCCAAAGCTTAATAAGACCTTCATAAATCCTATATCTACATAACACCTTCATAAATCCCATAACACTTTCATTATTGATTTAGCTACAAACACATAAAAAAAATCCTGAAGCTATGTAACATATACATAAATGTACCATTAACTAATCAACACCTTCATTTATCCTATAGCTGCATCACACATACATACAGTACTGTACTTGTATTAGCTATAAAACATCTTATTATTCATCTATAATTATATAAATTATCCCTTTATATCATCGTCATACTTGATCTTTTCTTAGATACAGAACACATACAATCACTTATGAGAACTAACAAAAATCAACATAAACATGTATAGACTTATTTCAAAATGCATTAGTGTTATAAAAACTGCTTTCACCACTTCAGATATCAAGACATCAAGTCAAGTGACATAATCTTTCGGTAGTTTTGCCAAGTCATCATTAACAGCTATAATGGAACATATTATCATCATAATCTACAGTGTTAAATCAGATGTTATGTTTACAGTCTTTATGACAAATGATAGATGTTGGAATAAGCTTGTAGTAATATTTCAGTCAATTGTCAGGAAAAGATTATGAACAATACGTTTACCCAAGGAGTTGGATCAAGTGTTAAGTCAGCTCGAATCTTAAGGCACATGATGTACGTTGGATTAAGCTTTTATAACCATTTATGTATGTTAATGTCATAAAGAGCTTATGTAAGCCTCACATACTGTAACTCTACAAACAATGCTTTTAATCAAAGGTTTGCACAGTTTCTCAGTGACAACAGTGAAACATATACGAGAAATGTTTCGTTACAGGTGTGAGGGATAAGCCTGAGCCTAAGATCTGCGAAGTGAAACAGGGGGTTAAGGGGTGTTCAGCCATGTTTAAATAATCCTGTGCACTAAGCAACCCTAATAAACATCTGATTATAGCAGGACACCCAACCATTTCCTCAGCAAAAGATCAGTTTTAATTTTTGTTTGCATTTTGTGTTTCCTGTTTCATATCTGTGTGTTTTTAAAGCAGTGTGATGTAAAAAAAAAAAAAAAAAAAAAAAAGCTCATAGCTGGGGTTTAGACAGAGAACAGACCTGTCAACTCCCTTTTCTACCCTCGCCTTCGCCCCATGATGTCTGCCAGGACGGCTGTGGAACAGATGAGGCCTGCACGGTAGTTTTATTCGCTCTTTCTTTCTCTTCACCCTCAAGGGAGCTTTCCCAAATGGAATCAAGCCTTCCTTAGCGTAGCTCTTCTGATCATCTGTTTGCTTTTAATGGTTCTTCCAATAAGCATAATCTTAGGATCAGTTTTTGGGAGGTGTATGGCTGAAACACTCATACATAACCATGATTTTCCACTAAGCCTCACAGTGTATTAGTAATGGAATAAAATTCAACATGTATTTATTTATTTTATTTTTTAAAATTAAGAACAGATTTGATGTTGATCATTATTTATCCTGGATTTGAAGTTGCGCTTTGTATATTAAACAGCCCGAGTAGTCTGTTACTTTGGAAACCAAACTAGCGACAAACGTTTAGGTTTAACTTGTGCTCAGGAGAAGGGAGACAGCCTGTAACTGGGCATAAGCTACACATCATATTAAGAGGGCTGTATTGAAAGTAATGCAAATGTGGGCATAACCTATTTAATAACTGACTAGCGTGATTCAAATTGAGCATTTTGGTAGAGCTATTCTTCCTCTACACAAAGTACTACTCAACATAGACTCCATCACAACCCATGCATTTGAAACCAACTCCCTTTGAAAATCTCCTGTCGCAGTTGATGGTCTCACACCGAGTAGCTTGGTCAGAGGTAGCTCAGTGGTTAAGGCATTGGACTAAGGTGTGGAAGGTCCCAGGTTCAAACCCCATAACCATAATGCCACTGGTGGGCCCTTGAGCAAGGCCCCTAACACTCAACTGCTCAGATATATAATAAGATAAAAATGTAAGCCATTCTGGATAAGGGTGTTTGCCAAATTCCATAAATATAAATGTCTACAGTGTTGGTTTCCCCTTCTATTAACTTCTTTATCTGTCTTTGTATATCTGTAGCACAGTGGGAGACCATCAACTGCAACAAAGGGGATTTCCAGAGCGCTTCCACATATGCACGATTGATTTGTCCCTGGCCCAGGAGCAATTGCTCCCCTGACCAGCATTCATGATATTTTTGTCTCCATTCTCAGATTCACATTCGTGCTCCAATAGAGCAGGTGGCAGTACACACCTACTTGGTTTGTGAGCCTCCATTAAACAGCAAAGAAGAAGAGAACGGATACTGAGAAACCTTTGCGTTATGTGTAATATTGATAGTTTGGAGAGAAATGCCAAGATCGACGCTCTCACACTTCATCAGCTATGGCTGTATGGTCAAAGGATGAGATTGCCGGATATTTCAGAGGACAGAGATGGTACTGATGACGTCATGTCTAATCTATTTCTACTACTTGCTCAAGTACAATTGGATTCCCTATCTGATTTGATCTGATTTGAATATGTTGGTCGAGTGTTCTCTGGAAACAATAGCAGGGCTGAAAACACAAAGAGGATTCTAGAGTTGGTTTCAACAATGGTCCACTTTTGCCTTATTTATAGTAAAGCCTTTATATATTATAAATATATTTTTATATTTTTATATAAATATATTATTATATATTTTATAACAAAATGAGAGATTTTTAAAAATATGTGGATCGCAATGGACAAGCCTATATAGACAATCCCATCTATAGTGGACATTTTTAACGTTCTTGCTATAGTGATATGGCACCCCCACCCCCTTTTTTAGCTCCTAAAACTGTAGTCAGACCAAACAAATATTCACCCCAAAGAAACGTTTATTTACCGAAGGGGTGAAAGGATGCATATATTCTCCTGGTAGTGGTGTGTTTAATGTTAACCTTTTAGTCTCTACAGTCAGTGGAAACCAAGTGGGAGGGACTGTTGCCTGTTTGGTTGGAAGTAAATTTAAGAGCTGCTTATTATTAAACATCATTTATTTATATCAGAAATTGTTGCTTGGTGCTCCTGGTGAACATGGTGTACCTCAACATGCATTTGGAGCTTAGTCTTAAAATTGAGTTTTTGTCTGTGTTTTTTTTTTTTTTTTTAGCAATGCTGCACATGTGAAATCAAATCAATAGAACGTAAATTAAATAATGCATTGTGCAATTGAGTATAGTTTCTGTTTTAAAGAAAAGAAGATTCTGAAAATAATAGACCTATCCAACAATAAGGTGTGGAAGAAGATCTTGGTTTTGGAAATTCCAAGCCATTTTAGACACACACACACACACACACACACACACACACACACACACACACACACACACACACACACACACACACACACAGAAATCTGTGGAAGTAATTAGGAAAATAGGGCTGTCTTTTTGCTTGTGAAAGGAAGTGAAGACAATTTACAGACTTTTACAGAGACAGGCGTGTTATTAACCTAACGACTTGAAGATGGCAGGATAAGTCAAATAAAAAGCAAAAAAAGCTGTCTGCTCAGACAGTCATAAAAAGTAAAAAGTCAGAGTTTTCTCAGGATCAACTCAACACCTAGTGTTCGGCCACTTTTTAAGGGTGAATTAAAGGCTGACAGACTTGTAAAAGCAGCGATAGAGACAAATAAGAAAACAGCACCCACGCCAAAGTTCTGTCTTCACAATTATAAATCTTTTTTTCTTTCTGTTTCCTGCTGCATACTCTGGATCATCAGCACAGAGTACCTAAGATGAGAGTAGTACACAGTCAGTGAACTGTCAAGTAAGAAGGATTTATATTGGGGCTGCTGTCCAAAATCAGCATTCCATTCAGGCAGCCAAAGTCATGTCCTATAGTGGTGCAGCACTGTGTAGTTTGTTTAATTTAGATCAATACAGTTTAATGTAATTATAACACATTTGGTTGTGACAAATGAGTGAAAAATTATATCAGACTCAACAAACTTTTCCTCTTGGAAAGCAACTTATCTCCAAAACTGAAAAGTTTAAAGGCAACCATAAAGAAAACCTCAAAAAAAAAATAAATAAATAAATAAATGGTTCTAGCTCTAGAGCCCTAAGGACCCATGGAAGCAATGGTAAACCGTTCATCAAACTTAAAAATGTACACAGGAGATTACTTTTGACAATTGGCAAAATAAATAAAGTGATATATTTACTTATATCTAATACTTTTGTTATTGTGGTAACAAAGGACCAACCTATACATAGTATAGCAATATATGAATGACATTGTGCCCCAGCGTTTACATGTTTAATATACAAATTGAAATAAAAATCCACTTGACGTGAATCTTGAAACTTGAACCTCAACTGGAAAAAAGTTTTTATATGAATGACAAGTCAGAAAAGCACCACCATATGATAATACTTATGAAAAGTATATCATGGTGTTACATGCTCTTAGCCCAATATCTGTTTCTATTCAAAAAACCAAACAACTTAAAAACAAATTGCATTGGTTAGTCTTACTATACTGTGCTTTTTCACATTGATTGTCCCTCTGATTCAAATTGTTTTTGGTTAACTCAGGTAACAAGTCTAAATTCCTTTAGTGGACAATACCACAACAATTGCACCTTTTCACTTTTTCCCCAATTAGCGATCCACTAATATACAGTATTTAAAAAGTGCCATTCCTCTTATTGTTTAGAGATGTGATACAGTGTATAACAATCTTTTTAGAAATGTATTTACCCGCCTTGAAACTGTTTACAAAGCAATGGTTTTAAATTGATCTGTTTTTGCAAATGAACCCCATGGTTTAACCTTGATGATAAGAAATAATTTGATTTCAAAATGTGGTTGCACATCTGGTTAAACTGAGCAATAATATAAACAATGCTTTGTACACAATGTAAAATTATAATCAACTTAAAAGAGGTTTGACTCTTAAATGATTTGAAGGAACACAATGCTTCAAATACTTATCATGGTTTACAGTATATCTGATTATCAATATTATCCAATCATCGAAGCAATATCATTTAAACATTTGAAATAATAATAATAATATTGCTATCACTAATTGACTCTTTTGTTTTGCTGTCTTGCTTTGAGCCTTTATAAATGTTGTAACTGTCTTACCCTGGAATTGAAATTAATTTAATTGGGATTAATTGGGACAGCTCATCTATGTGTCAGTAGATCTCCAACTTCCTAACTGGCAGACCACAGGCAGTAAGGATGGGTGGACATGTCTCAGCCTCCCTCACTCTCAGCACTGGAGCCCC
>JAQQZT010000004.1:3344401-3364329 GCA_030068275.1 Clarias platycephalus | reverse complement strand
TCCAGAATTGGTCATGGACCGACGGACCCAATATAGACATGATCTGCACGTCTATCCGACGTCCAATGTTTAGTGGGCAGTGCCAATCCCAAGCCTGGAGAAATGGCTGTGATGGGAAGGGCATCTGGTGTAAATCCGTGCCAATAGCTTGCAGATTGAATGATTTAATGTGGTGACCACATGAAAGAGATGAGAAAAATAAATATTTGTCTTATATTTAATCTTAAATAACCTTAGAGACATAATTCCCAGATTTCCTAGCAATATCTCTGTTTTACTGTATACTCTGACTCTGTGAACTAAGGCAACACGTGTCTCATTCATCCAGAAAGAAAGACATTCTCATTAGGCTGAAAGAACAAAACTCCTGCCTGAAGCTAAAACTCTTTTAACCGGTCTTCACTTTCAGAGAGCAGGCCAAGACAGGACTGAAGAGCCTCGAGCACCTTCTTACTCTGCTTTCTAAACACAGTATTAGATTCCTGCCGTGGCGATCTGACCACACACCCAGCGTTGAAGACACATTTTCACTTTTTTTTGTGTGTCAGCCAGGTGAAGACCACGACTAAAGCCAAAGAGCTACCAGTTGGTTGAAATTCAAAGTTTTGCGTTCTTAATAAAATATGCTAACGGTGCAGGCAGGTTGAGACAGAGCTATGTTGGAAACAAGATAAATCAGAGTAGCCAGATAGATGTCAGGAGAGATTATCAATACTGTAGATGTGGACACAAAGTTTTTTTCAGTTGCCTGATCCAACAAAAGTTTCTGTTATAGTGTGAAAATGATTCACAGTAACACATGAAGTGTCTTCATAGGACATTTTATATTTTGTCTCATCAACCAAAAAAAAAAATTATTATTTTGCCTGACCTAGGTGAAAATCTTTTTTTTTCACGTTCTATTATACAGGGAATTATTTTTCAAAATAAATTTTAGTAATTTTTAGACATTTAGCTGGGTCTTGTATTGGGAGTGTGTGTACAAACAATAAAGTGGGAGGGGAAAAAATGTCTTTCTTTTCTGTGCACATAATTTTTTTCACCTATTTTGACATTTACATTTACATATACACTGAAACACTGCTTGAAGAGGAGGAGTGAAACAGGAGTTTGAGGTCTGAAAAATACATTTCAGCTGGATCATCAATACTCACACTTTAGGGCACACACTTTAACTCTGAGATGTGCGTTAACTTGATAATCAAGTAGTAAAATATGAGACCTTTTTTTAGTAGTGAAAAGTGAAAAAGTAGTGGTTTATTTGCATTACTTTTAAAAGCACATTTTTGTACTTTAGGTCACACCCTTAGTATTGTTTTATATTTTATATTTTTATTAATAATAATTGCATCTTGTAATTTACCGTATTTATATTTACTGCTATTATTTTTGACATTAGTTTCTTTATTTCTCAGTTTTTTTTCTAGTTCACTCTTTTTATTCCACTTGGCTACATTTTAAATGTAAAAAAGTTTTTAAATTATTCTTATTATTAGTATTAGCATATGATACACTATTATTATTATTATTATTATTATTACTATTATTAGTATTATTATATACTAAAGGTAAGTGATAGAGGAGTCAGTGACTCACATTTGTCTAGTCTAATTACAATTTTATCACAAACACAGCCTTTGAACACAATAGGTTACTGTCTGTCTCGCCTAATGAGACTCATATTACCAGGTTATTAAAACAGCATAAAGATGACGTTACCCAGACAGAGCAAACACAGAATACTTTATTTCGCTTCAAAGCTGCTCAGTGTTAACAAGCAAATCCTGCCAGATCATTACACACTCTTAGTGCTAATGGAAACTGCTTCACTCCAGTGAACCCCTAGAGGCGACCCCTGTGTGTGCCTGTGTGTGTGTGTGTGTGTCTGTGTGTGCGTGTTCAGCCCTACAAAGATGCATTGCTGGCTTTTTCCAGGCTTTGAAACAGTGCCTGGCTGAAAGCATCACCCCTGGCCTTCAATCTCTGAGAAAAGGGATACGTGGCTCTTGAAACAGCTTGGCCTCATTTTGCCTTCGACTCTGCTCGTGTGTTTTTAGTTTGTGTCAGAGCAGGCTTTAGTCATGTCCTCAGGTGAGAAAAAAATCTGAGGGAAAAAGGGGGGTATGGCGTTTACACTTCCTGTCTTTAACACACACACACACACACACACACACACACACACACACACACACACACTGCTTTTCCATTTTACAGTGTAAGCAAAGTACTGGCAGGAAGCACAACACAATCTGCAGAAGATTAAAGACATGCGTTTTCAGCTTTAGCTTCACTTTCTCCCCATAGACACTAAGTCAACATGTTTGCGGTTAAACCACACCGCCGCTGAAGTCTCAATACAATCACGGCTTCACTAGTTTCTACAGTAATGACTTAAATAAAAGAAGCATAGTGTAATTATTGATGCGGTGAAGTTTCCTGTGAAGATGTTTATTTAGTATTTATAAAAGGTGTCTCCAGTGTTTGTGCTTTGTAACCGTTAAGGGTAAAGCTGTGACTTTGAGATTATGCTTTGAGATTTCTCATTAACATGACTTGTTGGTCTTAATAATCCTATGAGTGAGAAAAGACTTGGAATTTGTGGAACTGAATTTGCTGAAATAATTTACAGTACGTTACAGTAATGTAGCTAAACAATTATTTTAAAAATAGCTTTGGTATAAGTAGAATAAACAAGTTCAGGACCGTAACTCTAACTGTTACTTATTTTCCTGTTTTATTCCTACGCTCGTGCCATATAATTTTATATAATTATCTTGCCGCTATTCAATGTTAAGTTTGATGTAATTATAGCTGCTATACTATTTTTATATGTGCCCTGAAGGTACCTGACATGTCCTTTTCTACACTTCTTTCCCTGATGAAATCTTTATTGTTTGTTGAGATTAGCTGTGCGTTATACAGAAGGAACTGAAACGCCGTTTCACCTTTCTATCATGGATAAAAATTCCACATAAGTCATCTATTTTGCTGTAGAAACATACAACTTTACTCTTTTGAAATCAGAATCAGTTCAAGAGATCTTGGTTTCTCAATCCCAATTATTGCACAAGATTGTTAGCTTGACTTTATCTACTTTAGGTGAGAGGGATTAATTGACTTAGCAACTGAAAGTTTTATTTAGCTTGTTTTATACTTTAGATAACTTAAATACAGGAGACTAATGTTACTAAAACCTATAATGTTAGCTAGCTAAAGCATTTGGCTCTCTAGCTAACAATTTAGCAATTCCTTGTTTGGTACATTCTGGGCTTCCTGGCTTTCATTTCACCCATCATTTCATTCCCTACTTCATGTTTCACTCATACTGATGCTGTCATACCCACACACCATCATTTTCACCTTCTATAGTTTTATATTTTTAAATATACTCCTCAGTATACAATTACACCTTGCACATTCTTTGTAATTTTTAGATTGTATTTTAATTTATGTATATTTTCTTGTAACCTTTGTAAATTTGTACATTCCATCCGTTTTTTTTTTTATGAATTTCTTTTATTATTATTATTTTAGTCTTTTTAATTGGAAATTCTGTCTTTAGTTTAATGTAATTAAGCATTCTTGTGCAATTTTTCTTGATGAAATTATATCATACTGTTCAGGTTTGCTTTACTTTACAGAGAGAGAGAGAGGGAGAGAGAGAGAGAAGCAGAAAAGTGCATTTTAAAATGATTTTAAAGTTTACACACAGCAGTTTTTAAATATTAAAAAGGAAAGCATTAGTAGTTCGATCATACAGTAGCCTATATGCAGACAGGTGACATACACCTTAATAGCCAGCTAGCTACCAAAGGCTAGTCTTATAGGATTTCTGTGACACTGCTTTTTATCATACACAGAACTTTTCATATTTACCTGTAATGCTAGTTAGCTAATATAACCTAACCACACCACATTTCAAGCTATTGTGAGTAACATTTATAAATGTTTATAACCTTCACTGATAATGCTAACTCCTCAGCAAACTGCCTATGTCTGATTTTTCAAGTTAGACCCTTAAATGCTAATACTCTTAATGGTGTTAGATAGTATGCTACTGTAACAGGTAAGCTAAGTTACCCATTCAAGATGTTTTTTTTTTTTTTTTTGTGGCAAATTCACAGAAGCTCATAATCACCCAAACAATGCTAACAATCTTGCTAACAGTTCCCATTTATGGCAGATTTCCAGTATAGTCAGGTAACATTGGCTAAACTGACAGGATTTCTGTGAGACGTATTTCAGTCATATTTATAGATATGTCTGCTAATGACAGCTAGTTAGCCAACATAGGCTAACCAGACAACATTTCTAAAACTATGTTTAAGTCGTATTCTTAGATGTTTATATTCTTTGATCATATTGCTAACTGTGTAGCTAACATGAAACTTATTTTTAAACTTTTTATTTATTTGTTTATTTGTTGCATGATGCTCCTGATAATGCGAGCCAGCTAACCTCACTGATTTATTTAGAATATATATTTTTCCTAGACACAAATTCATACCTCGATTTTAAAATTATTCAATAATTATGTTTTTTAAGTGGAAAATCATATGTAATATATGTGGATTATAACATGACCAAATTATTATCAGCGGATGAGAATAAAGGAGGGAAAAACTGAGACTGAAATTTTACTACCATACGTACTATACTGTAGTTTACATGGATAAACTTTAGTACATACCATAATGTAACATAGTATTACCGTGGCACCATAGGACTTTATAGAGTACCAGGGTGGGTATTATGGCACTGCAGTGGGTACTATGGGAGTACTATGGTGTGTATACACTTTGGTAAATACCATGACACTTATTGGGTACAACAGTGGCTTCCAGGTCCAGGAGGTATCTAATAAATTATGTTTCAACATAAACTATGGTATTCAATTAATGTTACATACAAACAACGGTAATATATGATATAAATATAACCATTATTGTACATAACTATGTACAATGCGCAATATTACAGTACATGGTAGAACGTGGTAAAATAGTGTGGAACATGTACTATATCAGAAGATTGTTACCATACTACTGTAAAAAAAATACCATGGTACTATATACCATAGCAAAATTTCTTATTGGTTACGTCCAGATAACCTACACAGTCATGACAGATCACTACTCCAGCTTGGACCTGCATGAAAAACAAGTCAGGAAATTTCCTGTGCTCCTGATGCTTCAATCACTCTGAGCCCATGAAGTAAAAAAAAAAAAAAAAAAAAATGAAATGAAGACTTTCCCACAGAGCTTTAATAAATTCCATCTTGTGAGTTCCACAAAGAAGGAAGAACACAAAAGCCAAAGCATGCTGTTTAGTAGTGAAAACATTCAGAGTGTTTACGGTCAGTTTGGGAGAAGATATGCATATGGTTAAGCCACATCAAATTCATTCCATTTACATTAAGCATTCTCATTGACCTGCTGTGTTAGCTTTGGGTTTGGGGTTAGCACTGGAAAATCCAGCTATAAAGTCCAGACGGGATGGGAATGAAAGTTGGGAAATCAGGATGATAGCCAGTGTCCAGCGTGGCTCTTCTTTACCGTGTCTCTCCTCTGGCACTGACTGGTAACACGATCTGCTGCAGGAACTGAATAACACGGTAAAGAAAGAAACGACCTGCCATCATTTATTAAGAGCACAATTGACGTAAAACACTGCTATTTGTGCTGTTAAAGCTGCACTTCCAAATTTGGGAAATGCTCAAAGGCCTAAAGGTTGCCGTATATTTGTCTGGACCTCTACCCCCTTACCTCCTCCCTCTCGCATTGCTTAACTCTGGTTGTGTTTTGAGTTAGTTGGGAATTTTGGTGGGGGTTTGCTGGGAAATGCTTTGTCGGCTCAGACTGTGCTCGGAAGGAAAGCTGTGTCATTAAAGGTTTTATGACACATTTGGTGCCTTTTTCCTTCATGCAACTTTACACTTTTTTCCTTTTTATTTAAAAAATATTCCAGTACAGTATGTACAATACATATAGTACATACAGACCTTATTAAGTATACACGAAGCTAACAGACTAAAACTGAATCTAATTCATGAAAGAAATCCAAATCTCCCCCATTGTGTCTGACCTTGCCAAAGAAATCTGGGATATACATTAAAATTTAGACATGAGAAAATATCAGAAGCCAGTGGTGGCAATAGTCTGATTTAAAAAAAAAAAAAAAAAAAGAAAGAAAGAAAGAAAGAAATGCGCCCAAGTGCCCAATTAGTGTGTACATCTATTTAAAGAAATTACAATCCTGTAATAACCAAAAAGATACTTTTCTGTAATTTATTTTTCTCATTATTCTGTACAGATGTGTGTTTAACATATTCAATTATAATATATTTAATCGTCATGTCAAACTACATGTATATGAAGACATTAATGTAATGTTGTAGTGCATCAAATATTACATTAAGCACCTTAACATTCCACAAGCATGATTTAAAATGTGCTTAAGTGTGTTTTAGCTGCAATAGCGGAGGGAGGGTTGGGGATTTCAATGCTCCTCTCTCATCAGACACGCATGATTCAGGAGCAACAGGTGGTTTCTGAGTTGACCAGCTATGTTAGAAAAGAGGAAAAATATTATATCTTGTTTTCATGAGACTAGGCCTCCGGTTGATGATTGATGAATACACACATGTTTATGTCATTAGAGAATCTCTCTACACACACACACACACACACACACACACACACACACACACACACACACACAGCATGTCTGAAAAGTTTATCAGTATATAAAAGAACACAAGCACTGCTCTGTCAGTGTATTTACTATTTAAAAAAAAGGTGGGAAGTGGTGTGTATGATGCATTCAGCAGAAGGTCAATGACACAGACCGATGAGATATGCAAAAATGGCAGCATCAGCTGGTCCTAGTTGCACCACACCCCCTTAGAAACTCTCTCTCTCTCTCTCTCTCTCTCTCTCTCCTTTCTCTCTCTCCGCACTCACTCACTCACCCATTCACTCACACACACTGCATGGCTTCACTTATCAAAATGCTAACAGTAGTTATACCTCAAGCCGCCAGCCCCAGATACAATCACAAACACACACACAGACACACAAATTATTTTCGCTTTGACTCTGCATTATATAATATTGATGTGCATTACTGTCTCTACAAAACTTCAGCTAAAACAAAACAAAACAAAAAAATTTCCCCCAAGTGTTTTCAGGCTAGAATGGAAAGTGTTAAGATACTCCCCGGAAGTGTGAATAATCCCAAATCCATGAGGAGTCTATAAGCCAAATTCCTGAACACTAGATATAAGAAAACAAAGAGAAAGTGTGTGTAGTGCGAACCCTACCTGTGCCGTCTGCAGGAACTGGGGAGAAAGACGAGCAGCCGAAAATCCAGAGAGGGATGGAGTGAAGCTGGAGCGCGGCAGGCCAAAGAGCTGAGCACTGTGAGAATGCGTGCAGCCAAGAGAAAGCAGGTGTGCTGTAACAGGGGAGGAGGGGACGAGATCGAGAGAGGAGCAAGCCGAGAGAAAGAAGGAGGGAGAGAGGGAGAAGGGAAAAAAAGGGAGGGGTTGAGTTCTGAGTCCCTCTCGATTTAGATAATTGGTGGAGAACTTTCCTCATGTGCACTTCCCGAAAGCATTTGGAAGACGAGAGACAGGGAACAGGAGAGAAGGAGAGAGAGAGAGGATATCTGTCACAGAGTGTCCTCTGGTAATGACATGAGTGCAGAAAAGTTCAACACATACATCTTTCTCTCTCTCTCTCTCTTTCTCTCTCTCTCTCTCTCTCTCTTAGTACTTTTTCTATAGTGAAAATATTCCCTTTTTTTCAAACCACCATGCTTTTGTTTCTCTGACAGGACCATACACTAGTTTCTCTTACACACAAGCCCTGATCCTTATGAGAGTGTGTGTGTACTCAGAGAGGCTTCCAATGTGAAAAAGGGGTGAGAGGAGGTGAAAGAAGGAGAAAACTAGCTTCCATCCAACCTAAGACATGGTTCAGATTTACAGTCTTTCAGTTCACTGTTTCTTTTTCTTCCTTCTGCCTGTTTACAACAAAATTTTAGGACAATGTATTATAAATAATTTTATGTGTAGTTTTAAATTAGTTCTGACCAAGCAATTTGATTGGATGAGAAACATTCCACATTCCAGCATTGAATGTTTAACTTAATCTATCGCTCCACATCCAGGAAATTGCACTAACTGTGGGTCGCAGCGTGGGTGAGGGTAGGTCTGTACGGTTCGCAGTACTGAGGAGAGAGCAGCTGCCTGACAAAACCCACATTCACAACCAGTCACAGAAGCACTTTCAGCAAGAAAACACATGTGATAATGTTATGTCACCTTAAACAACACTTTGTCTCCTTAGTAACTGCTTCTAAGTCATTGCCGCCATGTTGTTTGGTTAACACCTAAGACGTGGTACAAAGCTAACTAGATTCTAACACAAGGCTGAATCCCAAATCCCTTTCTAACCCCTGAACAAGAGCCTGTACATGTATTGTATTGTTAATGTAGCTGATATTCTAAAGCAGAATAAGCAGAAATGTAATGTAAATCTTGTAAGTTTCTCAGGACTGTGCACCACCTCCATGGTTTATTCTTCTCACCTTTTGGCTACATAGTACTGGTAAGAATTTAAAACTACTTTGACATCTGTTATTTACACTAACTATCTCTAAATGTTGTGTTGGTGGAGCAAAATAACTGGTTAAATAAACAAACATCATAAACATCATAATCTGTTGATAATAAATTGTGTTCAATTTTGACCTTAAAGCAGTAATGGAGTGGAACTAGAGTCTCTGGCGGCAGTGTCTGAGAGGAGAATGCTGAAGAAACTTCTCAGGATTCTGAACAAAACATCCCATCTGCTGAATGCCACACTGGTGTCCTACCGGAGCACGTTAAGCCATAAACTGATCACCGAGAAGCATCACAGAACATGACGGGAGGTCTTTCCTTTCTGTGGCTATCAAACCTTTTAAGTCCTTCCTCCTTCTTTAGGGGGGAGAACTGAAATAATGGTATGTGGCAATGACAATTTGTATGCCTTGATTCTTCAAGTGCATATCATGTGCAAGTGGCCAAAACACAGTATTGGTGATAATTCTATTTTTTATGTAAAACATATAATACAGAAAATGTGTGTTCCAAAGAAGCTACTATTTATACAACATGGTAGTGACCAAGTTGCTAACTTCAGCCCTTTTGGAGAGATAATTTTATAAGTTCCTCAAAAATGGGGCAACATTCCTCGAGTCAAACTATAATAATTTAAAATGCTAATTATTAATATTTCTTTATGAGTATTGATACTAAAATTGGTGTAAGCTTCTAAAAGCATATGACATGAAAACATGCTTGTTTAAATTAAAGCATTCCATGCAAAATTAAGGTTTTTTTTTTTTTAACCGTGTGAAATTCATGTTATAAGATCTTAACAATTTAGTATTTTAGAATAATACACTTTTTCAGATTTATGTCTTTTCATGTAAAATCATAATTGGCCAAGTTTCATCTGAATGACAGTTAAGATCATTTAAAAGATTTGAATTTTAAAAAGTTATGGACACTACCTGAAATAGCATGAAATTGTATTTAGCAAATGTGTTTCTTTTTATCTGATTCAAATATAAATGTGTATGCATATTTACAAAAAACGTTTTGATCTGGAGATAAGAAGCATTAAGTATTATGAAAAATGGTGTTATATGATACTATTTAAAAATTTGTTTATATATAATGATTATAATATAACAATATCATGTGCAATATCGTTAAGCAATATCAAGTTCAATTCCAAGTCGGCTTTTATTGTCATTTCAACCATATACAGTTTAGTACACAGTGAAACGAAACAACGTTCCTCCAGGACCAAGGTGCTACATACAACATAAATTAACAAACAGAAATTAACAAAAACTAACTAGCTAACTAAGAACCCTAATTAGAAACCAAATAGAACCTAAATAGAACCAATAGAAACCTAAAAGGAAGCCAAATGATCATTTGAATATGTTAATCTAAAGATTTTTTTCTCCTGGCTGTAGTGTAGCTGGGGTATTTTTATACGTTTACAGATTTCGAATGCTTCAACTTGATTGTCAACTTGTGGAACTAATATGTTTAACTAAATTACAGTATGTTAAACACACTTCTAAGGAAATCGTACAGATAGCTAGCTAATCGAGTAATCTTGCTACTGTACTATTCCACGATCTTAATGCATGACAATTTGTATCACATAAAATAAGTAGAACTCCCCAAATTTGTAGAAAAAACTTTTTTATTTACCTCTTGCTAACCTGATCACAGTTTATATTTCTACTGTATACATGAGCAGCATAAGCAGTTCATGTAGGGGGGAATTTTTTACTTCTGTTTCAGCTCAGTGAGCGGAAAGTGGGAGGATGTTAGCGTTAGATCTCTAGAGGTTACAGATGGTGACCTGCTTATCCTTTTTGCTGAATTCCAGAGTTCAGCCTCCAAAAGTTATGTGTTTTGCAGAGCATTTAGAGCTCCATTCAGTATATCCATTCGGATACAACTTTCGAGTTTGAAATTCAGATATGTTATGTATGACATAGAAAAAGGTTAAATTTCATGAATATACAAGGATGAGTCAAACATTATATATAATGCTTTCCGTACTGTCTCCCCATTTACTGCTGTGCAGGCGTAAACGTGTTACACGCCCCACTTGTGACTTGCACAAGAGAAGAGTAGCATGCAGTGATTGGCTTATTGGTTACCTGGTGCCGAAACAACTCACAGAAGAACATCAACAGAAGTGTTTGGATATCTGCAAACAAAATTTAGACTGACACAGAAGACTGCTATCCAAGGACGTTGTGATTTTGCATAACAATGCACATCCATACACTTCTGCCCACAATGTCAAAACTCTGCAAAATCTTGGTTTTGAGGTGTAAAATCCTCCCTATAGTCCTGATCTCACTCCATCAGACTTTCACCTGTGTCGTCCCATAAAAGCCTTTTTTTTTTTAGTCATTTAGTTCATTTTGTTCTTTTGATCAGAAATAAAATAAAATGTTACATTTTCAATAAACAGACCCCCAACACATCTACATACACAAATTTTGGCTCTAGTTCCAGTAATGAAAATATTACAGTGCAGCTAAGGACATGAATGAGCAGCTCACCATCATATCTTCTGGTTCGAATCGTTCGTTCTTTTGTCACGTGACTCCCATAGACGTTATGCAGTGCATTACACAGGAAACAGAATTGAGCGGGTCTTCTCATGAGTCTTCTAGTCTGAGTTGTTCATTCTTTTAAATCTATTGCACTGCATAGCATCTATGGGAGTCACATGACCAAAGAACGAATGACTCGGACCAAAAGACTTAAGAGGTAACTGCTCATTTCTGTTTCCTGTACATAACCTACGGAGGTTTTGCGATGTTTTGCAAATGCGTGTCCCGTAGAAAATGAATGAATCACTCTTTGAGACTACTCGTTCTTTTGAGTCATGTTAAAGACTCGTTCAAAAAGAACGACCCATCATTAGTGCATTTGTAGCTCACAGCTCAGACTAAAATAAAACATTTGTTAATGAGGGAATACGAAGGCTTATTGTCAGATGGACAAAGTATATTGAAAAGCCAGGAGATTATGTGGAAAAATTATGTATTTGTCTTTTTTTTATAAGTTGATTAAATTTAATTGTACAGTAAAGTCAGAATGTGGATAATTTTTATTCACCCTTGTATTTACTGCATTAATAGTGAATGAACTACATCCAGATAAAGAATTAGTTCTAATATTCTCAACTCTTTATCAAATTCTTAATATTTCTTTTATTTCTGAAGGACTGACACATTTTTATATTGATGTAAAAATATTAAATTTTATTTAATCTGTTTGTTTGTTTTAAACATACAAGCTGTATTTAATATAAAATTAATCAGGCTATACTATACTAATAGATAAGTACAGTTATGTTTAATCCTATACTTCTACATTGTAGTAGTAGAAGTAGTAGTAATAATAATAATAATAATAATAATAATAATAATAATGAAAAGGTCACACACTCTAACAAATAATACGCTTCCCTTCTTATCCTGACGTGCCAATCGCTCTGGAATAGGGTCAGTCTGGGCTCATCAGATCACATGACCTTTTCCCATTGCTCCAAAGGCCAATGCTCCATAGCAAAGTGAAGCAATCTTTTTCTGATGAGTTTCACTAACAAGTGGTTTTCTTATGGACACACAGATGACACACTCTCTCCTCTGTTTTTGGAAAATGTATCCCTATGCCATGGATGTCATGATTGTCTTTCATTCTGGCTAAGATTCTACGAAGGCAGTACATTTGTGTACAATGTACATTTGTTAACATGTCAAAACTCTGTGCAATTATGTTTATACCGTTGTTTGGCAATTTACAACTCAGTAATTTTGCCAAAGTGGTCAATTTACTGCCTACTCACGGTCACTGTGCCATGTGCTAAATGGACACACTATAATTAAACCGGGATGTGTACACACGGTATGATGCTTGCAACACATTGTATTTATTTTATTCCAGATACATGGAGCTGAACGTAAGCAGAACAAAGCTACATTTACAGTTAAGTCAAAATGTTTGCCACTCTTTGCTTTTTTCCCCGCAAACATTTGTGTTAGAAGAGCACTTCAATGGTGTCACTCTTATAAATAATATCATGATATGTGGATGTTTCCGGAGGTACCTATTAGGCAGCCCTGTATCGCAACAATCAAAGTCAGTGGTAATTACATGTAAGGGAGGTTTACTCCTGAATGGATTGCAGATGATGCCCTGTGCTTTAAAGAGTCTTTTTAAAGGAGACGTTTTAAACCCTGCTTAAAGTGAAGCACTTCGCCAGCAGCTACAGTAAAAACACACAGCATATATAAGCGGAGAGTAAACTCGAATGCCACAGCGAATTAAACCTCAATCAGTGTGAGTGTTTAAGTACTGGAGAGGAAAAGACAGGTAGTGACTTGCCACTGCCAGCAGATCTGTAACTGTAATCAATCTTTAAAAAATAGGCTCACTCATCCTTCAGAGTCTGGTCTATTCTGCTTTTTAATTATAAGCTTTCTTCCCTTGTCTCGTTTCTTCCCTGGAAATACTATTAACTATGATTTGTCACTGAAATGTCCAAGTCCTTAAGATAGATACACACTGTAAAACCTATCAGCACATCTCAATAAAAGAAGTAAGTTACCACAACTTTCATTCCGATGAAATTAACCTTACTCAAAAATAAATTGTTGAAGTAATAACTCAGTAACTTTGAGTGTATTTAATTTTTTTTAACATTTTAAGTTTTTGTGAAGCAATTACTGTTAGTCCACTTTATAGAATTACAAAAATCCTTCTGCCCATATCTTTGCTTCGTGCTAATATTTCTTTTAATTTCAGTTTAATTTTAGTATTGTGCCAAGTGAACCAAAGAATCACCAAAATCCACCTAACATTTAAAGATTTGATGGCAATCACATAACGAGTGTGTGTGTGTTTAGGTGAGTGTGTGTGTGTGTGTGTGTGTGTGTGTGTGTGTGTGTGTGTGTGTGTGTGCCCTGTGATGGATTGACACCCAATCCAGGGTGTACCCCGCCTCATGCCCTAAGTCTCCTGGGATAGGCTCCAGGCTTCCCATGACCCTCAATACATGATAAAGCCATATAGACGATGAGTGAGTGAGATGGCAATCACATAAAAACACTAATTACAGCAGTTACAATAGTTGATAATTGAATAGTCAACCTAAAACCAATAGGCAACTATTAATTCATTACACTTTCAAGTTAAATATTCATATTATGTTTGTGGATTCTGAACTGATTTATTTTATTGCTTGCTTTAATCTCCTTTGTTCTTGTTCCTGCTAAATAAATTAAATAATTCAAGTTTGCCAACTAAAAGAGAACATAACCAAACACAACAAAAGCCCACTTAACATAAACATAAATAATGCTCAACCCAGTTCCCCCCCCTCTCTCTCTGGTTTGTTGGCGGGTCGCAACCAACTTAAATAGGTGCGTAACGCCACCTAAACCCAGTTTCCCAGAACCAACTGCTATTTATAAAAAGATCTAATGAGCTACCACGGATCAGGTGAGCACCCGCATCACCTGACCGAGGTGCCTTCTGGGAAACTGAGTCTACAAACAAAAACTACAAAACAAAACACTTTGCTCTAGTGATGAACCCTCACAGTAGGTAATTAGCTAGCTCACCAGTCAAATTTTTCACTAGTCTTAACTGTGATTTGAAATCACACACTTTCCTCTTTCGGTTAGCGGTTAACTCATGCTAATGTAATTTAGCACACAATGAGGGAGTGACCCGACTTGTGCTCGTGAAAATTGCCTAGCTTTCAGTCATTACACATAAGCTAAGGCTAGCCATAATGTCGGTTAATGTTGGTTCAATTTGGCGCGTTCAGTCATGTTCTTCGTCTGTTATCTTTCAGGGGAGAAAAATCAGATAATTAGCTCAAGCCAGTCATAGACAACTCTAAAAAAAGTGGTTTTGAGGGTCTAAGTCATGTGGAAGTGTAAATTGTGTGGTTTTTCTAGTGCCTTAAAAATACAGTTATTAAGACATTACAGGCTCAACCATGGCCAGTATTCTACAGTTTCACCTTTACCTTGCTTGTATAATAACTGCATGTGTACATTCAGTACTTTCAATTCACTGAAGGGCCATTTGTCAAGAAAACATTCAGATAAAAGAGTGGTAACCTTGGGTGGAGACAAGGGCATTTCATTGCCCAGTCTGTGATTTTAACCAGCCATTTGTTGAGCAGGAAATGTTTATTCATTTAAGGGGTCACTTAAGATGGAAAGAAATGGTGCCATGTCCATTTATGGCCTGCAAGTTTGAAACAAATGTTTACTCCACCTATAACGCACACAAGTGCACAGAAGATCGAAATGCATCAGACTATGATGAAGCAGTTGTAGTGCAACATGTGGGATCCCAGGATAGTGACATTGAACATGATCCAGAAGAAATTGAATATCTAGAAGAAAGTGGTTTCAGTCCAGGTAATAGCACTGATGGATTACCAGAGCAGTTACAATACAATCTGGCAGCTTTCTTCTTGAAAATGCAAACTATTCTTCATGTATCACAGAGGGCAACACAGGAAATCATTGAGTATATTGATCAATTGTTTTCACTGTCAGAACCTGTTGTTAGAGAATCTGTGATCAAAATATTGAGAAAACATAACTGCCCTGTTACTGACACACTTGTAAGTGATATTGTGCAGTTTCAGAGAGTAATGTTTTACATAAATCTGTTACATCCAAGGGACCACTGTCAACAGCTAAGAGGGGAAAATCATATTACGAGGAGAAGTTAAACCTGTAGAGTATCTTATTGAGTCATCACAGCGTACTTATATGTATATACCCATTCTTAAATCTTTGCAGCTGTTGTTGACAAAACTAGATGTACTTGAGAAGGTTCAAGATACCACTTCACATTTTCCTGGAGAGTATTTGTCATATTGTGATGGCTCCTACTACCAGGAAAATGTGCTTCTCTCAGAAAAGGGTCAGAAGTTATCTGTAATTCTCTATATTGATGATTTTGAAATTGCAAACCCTTTAGGAACATCAAAGAAAATACATAAAGTATTTGCGGTTTATTGGACACTAGCTAACCTGCCTACACTCCACTCAGCCTTCTGTGCTAATCAAATGATGTACGTCAGTTCGGATATGCCAAAGTTTTTGCACCTCTCTTGAGTGACTTAAAAACTCTTGACTCGTGTCTACATTGAAACACTTGGTGACTGCCTCAAAGGGACAGTCTACTCTGTTGTGGCCGATAACCTTGTTGCTCATGGTTTAGTCTTCCCTAGCTTATAATTACACCCAAAACATCATTACATTGAGCATTATCCTCATCTCATAAGGTGCTTTGGTCCTCTGGTGCATCTCTGGACAATGAGATTTGAAGGGAAGCACAGAGTTTTCAAGAAAATTGTTCATGACACTCGTAACTACAAGAATGTGTTGAAAACCTTAGCAGAGAGACACCAAAGCATGATGGCATTCTATCTGGCATCACCAAGATTTTTCAGGCCACCAGTACAGACTTCAAAGGTTGAGTCTATCTTCGTTGAGTCATTGCCTGCTGAAACACATGTGTTAATATTTAGCATCACAAAGAGCTGTATATGGCACAAAACAGGTAACTATTGAAGGGACAACTTTTATCATTGGCATGTTTGTTTGTACTGGGGTGCATGCTGCCTTGCCTTGAGTTCAAAGAGATCAGACACATATTACTTATTGGAAATGACGTGAATGATTTTATCGATTGAAAGACTATGAGACCTGGTATATTGAGCATTTGCGGTCATATGAGCTGAGCGATCATAACAGCAAGGGCTATATAATGAAATCTGTGAGTCAGCTACAGTACATGACCAAATGACACAGTTTGCCTACAGGATTTCAAGCAAATTAATTATCACAACTAAACATTTCATTCCAGTGCCCGAATAAAAAAGGCAGCACCACACCAAGCAGCCATCCTCAGCCTTTTTGCATCTTTACCTAAAGGAGACTGAAGATCTGTCGGGAGATTTCTATGAATCTCAGCTTCCTGGACACATTGGACAACATTTAAAGGTAATTTCTGTTTTACACTACGATTCCTGTGTTACATGATTTCATAAAGTTAAATGCATGTAGTGTAGTGGTTAGTTGACTAACCAGTCTAAGTCAGTTGAGTACTGGAGTACACAATGGAGTGGGTTTTATACCGGGTTGCGAAACATTTACCAAAGATGAAACTTTTTTCTACAATTTGCTGACAACCTGACAGCGCTGATAACACTCCAGGAAGTTACTGCTCCAGGCTTCTAGGAAATAGTCTAGCACTATTCTTAAAGCACAACCTTTGTGAACATTAAACAAGAAAAGGTGTGTTAAACTGTAAAATTCACTGGCACATGGGTATCTATCCATATCCTGGTAGGTTACTGTATCTTGCTAAAGGTCAGTAAGATAACCTTTGTGTTCATCTTAGGAAGAAAAACAGTGACCTACACTACATGTGCATTTAACTGTTACTGCACATCAACAACAACCAAGAAAGGTCTTAGACTTTGATGCAGGGTTCAGGTCTACCAATACGGAAACAGTTGATCTACTTATGGTTGTTCTAATTATCTTGAGGAAAAAGTTGAGAGCCAGCACATGTTGCTATTAGTTTTTTCTGTTACAGGTTTCCCTAACGCAGTGTGAATGGAATCGACTGATGTTCTGAAACTAAGGGTCGTCCTTGTTGATGTCAATGCTGAGAGGCTTGTTTTGCCCTCTCGTCCTGAGACTGTACACACCCTAATATTTGAAGTAAAAAATAAGTTAAACCTATGAACGTATGACTTTTGCCTTCAGTTTGAGGATCCAGAGTTTGACAATGCGCTGTGCAATTTAGTTAACATAGATGACCTACCATCCAAGGCAACAATTAAGATAATAAGATTAATTGACTCAGATCAAAGTTCAACAGTACAGATGACACCGTGTTACTGTCTGATAGCACAGATTCGTCTTTGATAGCACCAGATCGTCTTTGCCGATGGCCAGAGATTTTTGTGGTTCCAACTTTCTCATATGAGGTGGAGTATGCTTTAAGAGAGGGCAACTCTGCATTTGTAAAATATGGGGAAATTATTAGGTTAACCATTGATCAAAAACACAATATACTTGAAGTTATGGCTGCTGAAATGTATAAGCATAAAGCATATCCTAGTAGCAAACAGATTGGCAAGGCTGCAGAGGCGCTTGTGAGCAAACATCCCTGTCTGAAAGAAAGAGGTTCCAAATCAGGATATGAGGGTTGGAAGAACAGCCTTCACTTTAAGATGGTCAACTACAGGACCAAACTAAGCAGAGCTGGCATAAAGGATGTAGCTGTGAATCCAGGAAAGCGCAGCAGGACCAATCCAGAGGGTGCAGCATCCAGCGCCAGCATCAAAAGACCCAGAAGAGGGAAGAATTCCTTCCCAATTATCCCCAGGGAGAAACTAACAAAAATCTGGAGACTCAGAGGCTTAAGATGGTTGAGCAGTTCAAAAAGACATCTGCAGAAAGAGACATGATTCTACTCCATCAACATATGCAGCGCACCTTTGCACTCAGGTGTGAAGAAATTGTAAATTCAGGTCCTCCCATTGCTGAACTTGATGAGACAGATGGCCTGCACTCTTCTGTGAATCTCAAGTGAGTAAAAACTTTATTTTGCATGTGCTCTTTGTTTCTTACTAACATTGTAACAAATCTGGATAAAGAGGTTGAAATTGTGTAGTTAAGGAGATAAGGAGACATACTTTCAGTTTCAGATGACTTACAGATGTAAAGTTTATCGTTACAACCTGTGCTTGTTGTTTTCCCTGCAGCTCTACAGTGAGTTCCACAGGATCAACAATCAGAATCTACCATTGTCTGGTTGTTCTTCTTTGCTGCACTCGACAAATATACACCTCAGCTGCTAAAGCTCTACAAACAGCTCTACAAAAAGGAAGACTGGACTTTTTGTTAAGAAGATGGAAGATGTTTTAATGGCATATGAAGAGCAGGTAAAAATGTTTTTAATATATTACATTTACTTTGAATGTGATCTGTGGACCTTATTTTGTTTGCGCGACAGGACAAGAACAACATCAGTGGAGCGAGAACAGCAGCCCTGGCTGGCCTACCAGTATACTTAAAGGAGGATTCATCAGAAGTCTTCAAAATTTGCAAGGTAGTTAATATTAATATTAAATATAATGTTGATGGGAAAAAGTCCTATTTGTACTTTTTAATCTGTCAAATTAAGGGGATGCAAACTTTTGCACTGAACTGTATTTGCTGATGCACTTTAGATTTATAGAAGTGTAATTTCTAGGAGACTGCGTAGTAAATAAGAGGAAACCTGTCTGTAAACTGATTAAATAACACTGATAAATAACACTCATACTAAGGGTGTATTTCCCTTTTCAGGATGAGATTGAGGCAACCCAAAAGGCGGTGGTAGCTTTGGTGGCAGTGGTCAATGAAGAGGAACCACCTGCAGGAGTTCCCTATGAAACACAATACGTGTCAAGTGTCCTTGAGGATCAGGTTGTAATGTCTCAAAGATCTTGGATAGATTCCCTGGTGATTTTGTTTGGACTGATCTATGCTCTCCATTTGAGCTACTCTGAGAAGCTAAGTGGATTTTTTGAGTTCATACTGGTTGTCCTGTTAAACCTTGATGATGGTAGAAAGCAGCTCAAACCAAAGTTACAGGCCTTGAGAAATGAACTTGAATGAAGTTCTCAGCCTGTTTTTTCACTGAAGGTTCGCATTGTTTAAAAGCAATGTTTTAGCTTGCAAGCCAAAAGTTAGTAAACAAGAACAATAAATGGTTGTCAATTTCTGTTCGTATTTTTGCAACATTTGCAAAGGGACAATTTTAGTTCCCTTGCAAATTTTGGCTTATATAACCTCGGTCGGGTGATGTCATCTGATGAGACACACCTGCAGGTTATAAATAGGAGCGAACCGGAAACATTCCTCAGATTCTTTGTCTTCACTGACTTAGTTGTGTTGAGTGTGTCTGTGTTTAAACCAGCAAAATAAGAAGTGTTTAACTCACCGATATGTAGAGTTTTAAATGAGATGTCCCTCCGTCTGATAATACTGTACATATCGGAGGGCGATCTCTACACTTTACTGCTTCGATTAAAGTGCTCGCACGCGCCCCACATTCCTTGAAAAGCTTCGGGCCGCGGCGCATTTTTGGGGCTTAAAACTGTATCCGGCAGAGCTGTAAAACTCCTATCTCTCACTTCCTCGTTGGATCGGGAAATTCCTCCATCCGCTCTCAAGCGCGCCCTGGCGCTTCTTGTGAATGGGCAAGGATAAACATCCTCTCTTGCTTCCGCGGAGATGGA
>JAQQZT010000004.1:3280967-3308667 GCA_030068275.1 Clarias platycephalus | reverse complement strand
TATTGCTTTTGTAAAGCACTTTGGTCGACACTAGTTGTTTTTAAATGTGCTATATAAATAAACTTGTATTGTATTGTTAAGAAGTGGTTGGGTACTAACTTATAGAGGTTTAAAATATTACAGGACCTTGGGGTGCCAATGGGCATTGGTGGCTCAGTGGTAAGTTTCTCGCCTACCATGCGTAAGGTCCAAGTTTGACTCCCAGCCATTGAATGAAGTGCTGGTCCCAAGGCCGGATAAAAAGGAGGGCTGTGTCAGGAAGGGCATCTGGCATAAAACCTGCGCCAAATTGTTGTGCGGATCAGTTGGTCCGCTGTGGCGACCCCTCAACGGAAACAGCCGAAAGGCTAACAACAACTTTGGGGTGCCAATATTTTTGTCACATATATTAACAGAAAATGCTAATTTAAAATACTTCCTATACGTTTTATTTGTGCACAGAGAAAAAACCCTGAGTTTTGCAATGTGTTTGAATGAGTTTAAGGGCGCTATAACCATGTTGAGACAGGGCTAGATCATATGACAATAATTATAGAGTACCAGTATCACCATCAAAGTCCAGACAGAGAGCCAAAACACCAAACACACACACACACACACACACACACACACACACACACACACACACACAAATCCCCTGGTGGCCTTGGCTTCCTATAAAAGAATAACATTGTCTACATGAGATCCACCACTTGTTCGGAAGAAGAAGATGAAGAAGAAGAAAAATACACCTCCAACCCTCTTGTACACACATAAACACTCTGTAACCTGATCTTAAGAGATCAGCGTAAAACCAGCTGACTGGATATTTCTTTGTCTTGGGAGTCTGGGTTAGTTTAGTGTTGTTAGCTGTTTTAAAGGGAAGGCTCACAAAAAAACACTAAAAACTGCACCACAGAGTACACTGAATATCAATGACTCGTGGTTGCAATGGTGATAAGTGATAGGTCATTGGGAACAACAGTGATCAGGGGTTTGCTTTTGGGACGACAGTGATTGGTGCTTGGCCATTAGGAGAGCCAGTGATGAAGGATTGGCCTCAACGGCCAATCCTTCATCACTGGCTCTCCAGCTCAACAGTGTTCAAGAATTGGTTATCAGAAGTAACAAAGATCAGGGGTTGGCTGTTACCAGCAACAGTGACAGGGTTTGGTCTTTGAGAAAAGCAGAACCATGCAGAACCAGTGATCAGTGACTGGCCATTAGGAGCAACAGTGATAAGTGATTGTCCGTTAGCAGTGACAGCGATCAGATTTTGGCCATTGCGAGCAATACTGGCATGGGTTGGTCTTTGGGAACAACAGTGTTTAGCGATTGGTCATTGGGAGCAACAGTGATCAGGGAGTGACCATTAGGAGTAGCAGTGATTAGGTATTGGTGGTTGGGAATAACAATGATCAGGGGTTGATCTTCAAATACAACTTCAGTGATTGGTGAATTAGACCTGCAGTGATCAAATATTGGTTGTTGAATGTTGTGATCAGTGTTTGGTCATTGGGAGAAATACTGATGAGGCATTGGTGGTTGGGAACAACCTGGTGTTAGATCAGGTGAATTTTGTATAACCAACATGTGTGATGTGAGCTGGAGCATTGTATCTAGTGCAGAAATGTCTGCTATAAAAAGTCACTCTTTTTGTAGCTAGAATCTGTTACAAAATAAATTCACATAAAATAAATAAAAGTCACCAAATCTAGTGATAACACCACCAAAATACACAGTGTGAAGCAGGAACCATAAGATGACTCAGGATGTACACATTGTGGTAAACCTCGAATAGAGCAAAAACCTGTGAAATTAGCAAACTGGTGCAACCCAGCTGGAGAACATATAACAAAGTGTTTTGAATAAGCTGCGTCATGAACCCAGACTGTTACGAGGCCTGTTTTCCACTCGGCGTATGAATCTGCCACAGCGGAATGACTGAGGAAAAAACAAGCCCATGGTTCAGGCTGCTTAGGTAACGTCTGCTCCAGAGGAAACACCACGTCCTCGAGCAGATTGGCTCCATCAGGGAAAGAACACCAAGCTAATGTGAAAGCAGCATTTCGTGATTCTGCATTTGTGTGTTGAATAGACTCTCTACAATACAGCCACCCCGTGGTCTCCTGTTACACAGTCAATCAGAACCATGGAAACAGGAAGTCCAGCAGGGAAGACTTCCTGCCGAGATTCGGTTCGGCTATTTATTATCAACCACAAAACCTTTTTAAATGGTGGCTTGGAATGCTTCTAAGGAACGCTATGTAGTCAGCTTTTTACAGGGACACCTGAATGCTTGAGGGGGTTCCAATAAATTCGCATCATTGATTTTCAGGGATAGGATCTGGCAGGAAGCACAAGACCAAGGTCACCTTTGACCTTTTTCGCTTTAACAGCTTATATGATCTAGCTGACTACATGCTTTTTTTACTTTTAGGGTTGAAACGGTGGCCGACTGAGACCTATAGCTAATGGGACTCAAAAGTTTGTACCCCCATATAATTTAATTCACTGCTGTTATTTAAGACATAACTTGTGATGGACGTTTGCATTCTAACTAATGTGAAATAAAAGCAAGCAGAAAATGAATTATGATGAATGATTATATTCCTTGGATTACTGCTAATAGTTTAAACAAAGGTTTGTGCAACAAATATATGTTCAATCTACCATCAGTGATAGATTCATGTTAAGTGTAACAAATATACTTAAAAAACTTGAAACTCTTTAAGGGGTCTCTAATGTCAAAGCACACACTTAGCTAGTTTTTGCAAATATTTTTACCAGTATTACCTAAAAAATGAGGAAATGCAACTATTACTACACTGTTACAGGAAGAGAAAACATTTTTGGGAATGGTTAAAAATTTTACAACAATTAGTTAACTAAATAACAGGAAAGTTTCAATTCTTTTTTATTTATTTTTTTTTTTATTATTAAATTATGTAACTGTTCATTATGATTGAGCATTTTTTTTTTTTGAGACATTGCTAATGTCTGTGTGTGTGTGCAAATGAATAAATGAGGTAAGATGTCCTAGGTTTCATGTGTGTACGTGTGTGAGATCACCTCTCATGTCCTGCCTGTCCTGCAAAGCAAAGCCCCCTTGTGGAGCCTCTGCTCTCATTTTTCACAGAGATATACAGAATGCATGTGTGTGTGTTTAAAAAAACACAAGTCGCTAAGGATACACACACACAGATTTGTGTACAGGCTGCGTGTTTGTTCTCTGTCCATGCATGAAGTCGCATATCCCTTCATTTCTGCACCACACCAGACCCTGTTAAAATAAAGAAACAGAAATCTCAAAGGTTACAGAGTGTCAGTGTATGTATATGCAAATGTGTTTGTGTGTGTGTGAGTGAGTGGGAGTGTGTGTGCAAACTAGGGAGTGTGTGAATATTGAGGTCCTTCTGGCTCCCATGGTCCTGTCTCCTGTGTGTGTGTGAAAGTGTGTGTGTAAAAGTGTGTGTGGGTGTGTGTGACTAGCTCTCATCTTGCCTGACTCAGGCGCCCCCTTACTCCTACTTCTGGAACAGCAACACCTTATGCACACTTTTTTTTTGTCCAAATTTCCTGCAAACGTCTTTTAAAAAAGTTTACTACTGTTACATTTTGGATGTTTCTTGAGCTGAAATACATTTAAGATACATTTTTGAAAAGTGCATTAATAAGCGAACACTGTGGATTCAGTGCAACGTATGAAAAGTTGACAGCAAGATGGTGAAAACAAAAAAACAAAAAACAAAACAAAAACAGGACTTTCTCAGGCTTAAAATTCATCCCTCATTTTTTCTTTAAGAGATGGTCTGTGTTTTGTTCCAGGGTGTGGTTTAATTTCCTGTCTCTCTCTCGCTTTTTTTCTTCTTCTCATTTTCCCCCTAGACATTCTTTAACTATGACAAGCCATTATGCGAGCTCGGACGGCTCGTCCACGTGGTCTGAATTCAATAAAAGAACACACCCGGCCAAACCGCCGTGGGATGGAACGGTTCACGAGATCATAACGAGGACGTGTGCACGGCCAAAAGAGTGATGCTCAGACTCTTTGGAGAACCAACTGATCTCAATTTATTACTAATGCCTTGACTTAAGATGTTAAATCAGCTAGGGTTTTGTATCTCTGCAGCAGCTTCTTCTCCACATTTGGGTTTTTATCCCTGCTAATGCCTTTTATATGTAGCTCAAAACACATGTCCTAACATGCCATGAAATAAGTGAAGGAAGGAAAGAAAGAGGGGGAGAGGGAGGGGAGAGAGAGAGAGAGCAGTGGTCAGGGTCCGGTTGGATTAGAGGGAAGCACTGGAGCAGCACTTCACCTTCAACCCAAATCTCTCTCTCTCTCTCTCCCTGTCTCCTCCTTTTCCCCCTTCTGCCATTCTTTTGCCTCCCCCTCTGTCTTTACAGCTGTCTCACCCTGCCACGTAGCTAAGCATCACTACGAGACACATGGAATTCACCAAACTCACAAACTGGATCTGAATCTGGTGTTTGCTCTCTCTCTCACCCCCCCTCCCCTATTCCCCTCTCTCTCTCTCTGCATTTCATTTAACCTTCCTCAACACTTTATTCTGGATTGTGAAAGTTTATTAAAACGCCCACGCGAAGCAGTTCAGACTGGAAATGTGCTTGCTCACACTGTATACACAGAATAACAAGGGGGATAAAAGAATTAACTAAAATAAACTACTTGTAATATAAAGTACATTTACATTTCCTATGAAATGATCTGTCTGTACACTGACTCTGCATATGAAATCAAATGAAATACAAATTACTAATAATAATTTTAACAATATTAAAAGCCATGCTCTCCTGCCATCTAGTGCTCAGTGAGTGTAATCACCCTGCTCAGTACCATCAGTCCTCTTGTTTTATTTATTTAATTTGTATCACTTTTCATTACTCATTTTTAGACATTTAAACTAAAATCCACTGAAACACAAGGCAAGCTTCAGACAGAATGTGAAGATTTGTCTTTTTACTTTATTTTGTACTGGAAAAGTTGATGTAAGTGAAGACAATACCTCATATTTACTGTAGAACATTATTCAGGGTGTTTAATAAAAGTTCTCACACAAAATATTTTTGTAATATCACTTTTTAATCTGATCTAAAAAAGACTTGAAAAATGGACGATATTTGGTATAAAACGTTAATTTTTTGTCTTTAATGCTATGATTATTATTATTTAATACAACTTTGATCATGTTTTAGTTAAATGTATTTGATTGGCAGTACTGTATAACGAACAAACACTCAGCAAGTGTGTGTTTGGACATTATCTAGGCACAGGCTGGTACATTTCCAATGGCTAATTTAATAACAAACAATGTGATTCCTTAAATATCATAATTATTTACACACAGGGTCACATTATTAGGAATACCCGTAAACCTGCTCATTCATGCAGTTATACAAATCACCCAATTATGTAATACGTCGAAATAAGGGAACAGTGTATTTTCAGTGACTTTGACTGACTGTGGCATGATAGCTGGTGCCAGATGGACTAGTTTGAATATCCTGTTTTGGGTTGTGGGAGGCCTGGATTCTATTCCAGGGGACTCAGGAAACTAGGTAGAGTACACACTGATTTGGGTAACAGTCTGTTGCAGGGCACAAGCAAGTATTCACACACACAATCTACAGGCAATTTGAGGATATTTGTGATTAAAACACAATTTTAAGTTTAATACTGTATACTACTATTTAAAAACATGATTTGTTTCCAACCCCTAATACTGAAACATTTTTATTTGAATCTTGGGTGAAATATTCATCATATCAAACTTTAGATAATCCTGCATAGTCATGTTTTGCCATTGGCCATCCCACAATCCAGATAAGAAGACACAAATATGTTGCATTTGGTCACTTTCAAACACTATTGTTCATAGCAGGAAAAAAAAAAAAAAAGCGCAAGAGTGACTATTATTAAACATAATTTAATGTAATCACACAACATCATAAAAGTAAACATGCCACATCTACATAAAAGTCACAACGTAAACATCCATTTTTGTGAAGCAGATTTATTTTTGTTGAAGCAAAGGATCTTTGTTTAAAAGCTGTAAGCGGGTATAGCCGCTTTTCAAACCCTGGTTCAATAATGCCTTTGAGATGTCCCTGTCAACATCTACATCAACACAATTCATCACTTGAAGAACAACAATTAATGGATTTTAAAATAGGAACAGTAACATGCACAATGTTAGGGGGAAAAAAAGGAAACTAAGGAAAGGAAAAAAGGAAAAGGGGACAGTGGTCTTGGATCTTTTTTCTGGTAATTCATGTATCGTCACACTGACTGCAGGATCATGTTTTAAAAATATATTTAAAATTTATACACAGTACATGTATGTATTTAGCGTACTCTAAACTGTTCATACAGTGGCGCTGTTGACGCATTGATGGTGCATGGTCAGAGCAAATTATTTAATTCTAAATTAAGGTTATTTAGAATTGGAAGAAAATCTAGAATCATTGTATTTTTAAAATACTGATAGACTAATAGAATTGCAATACAAATCAAATTGGCACCTAGGTATCATAATATCACATCAGGTGGTCCCTGGTGATTCCCATATCTAAGCTAACCAAGGAATACCATCACCTGCCCTTCTGATTCTCTTTGGTTAAGACAGAATCAGAATGGAAATAAACAAATTGGTCCATTTATGGTATGATCCTGTGCCTACTGTAACCTTTGAGTTCAAGCTGCCTATACTTTTTTCTTCTTCTTTTTTTTTTTTTGCTTTATATCAGAGACTGTATCTTTGTATCTATATTCAATAAAGGTGCACCACCTGAAAGCCTCGTAGACAGCTAAAATTTATGCTGTCTAGGCTGCCCAAACCTACCAGGTTGTGCTCCAGCTGCACCTTAACCAGACGACTTTTGGCTGCATCTGATTTTTCAAACGAGCAAAAAGCATCATGTGGAATCTTCTCGATCTTGTTATGGTTGAGCGCGACGTACATGAGCCAAGCTGGGAGGTGACGTGGGACCTGGTGAAGCACATTGTGGCTAAGATCCAGCTGGTGCAACAAAGGAAGCATCCGAAATGCACCAGGTGCAACCTTGTAGATCTTGTTGCGGGCCAGGCCAAGGTGCTCTAGGTGTGGGAGTGAGAAAAACGTCCCCTTGCTGATGCTTGAGATGGAGTTCCCCTCTAAGTTAAGGGTCCTTAGGGAGCGTGGAAGGTAACGAGGGACCTGCTTCAAAAGGTTTCCTTCTAGGTTGAGACTTTCCAAGCGAGTAGCGTTAATGAGCGCATTCTTGCCCAAACCTTTGTTGGTAAGTTTGTTGGCACTGAGGTCCAGCACTTGAAGCTGTGCCTTGCCCTGAAAAATACCTGGCTGGAAGTGTTCAATGAGGTTACCACGCAGATAAAGCTCTTGAAGGCTAAGCGGGAGAGGGAGAGGGACAGACGTAAGATGATTGTGAGAGAGGCTGAGGGTGCGAAGGATGCTCAGTGAAGAAAAAACTCCAGCATGGAATGAGGACGAGATACTTTCTAAACTGTTGTTGCTCAAACTGAGGATGAGCAGGCCAGGGCAGCGAAACCAGGCCACCTCAGATATCACTTTCACTTTGTTCCCATCCAGACGAAGTTCTTCCAGTGAGGCTGGAAGGTCTGTAGGGACACTCTGGAGGAGGTTCCGGTCCAAATACAGCCTCTTTAGGGTCTGGATGCCTTCGAAGGCACCTGAAATGGAACTGTCTACCAGACGGTTGTTGCTCAGCACCAGGAACTCCATAGAAAGGTACTCTGAGAGCATATACAGTGGAATTCCCTCAATGCGGTTATTCATAAGGAGAACGTAGCGGGAATTGTAAGGAATTCCGTAGGGAACCTTATCCAGCCCTTTGTCTGAACATTGCACCACCCTGTAAGAAAAAGATAGCACACATAACTTAAAAATAATGAATTGTACAGAACTAAACTCAGCATATGTGAAGCCTTGTTTGATACATACCTCCCGTAACAAGCACAGTCTGGTGGGCAGTAGTGATCTTCAAAATATGGAAAGTATGGGGTAGTGGTAAGCTCATTTTGATCCTGTTTAAACTTTTTTATCTGCTTTGCATTTTTCATGGGTTTACCACTCTTATCTTTTCCCTTCTTCCCCTTCTTCTTAAGTTTATCTTTGATTTTTGGAATTTTAGTACTCCCTTTTTGCTTGATGGTGTTGGGTAAGCTCATGGCAGTAGGGCCAGCCCGGGCCGCCATAACCGTAAAAGTAGCATCCTCTTCAGAACTCTCAATCTGCCCTAATGAGGAATTCTCATCTGTGCTGGTCTCATTGGTTGATGGCATGGATGTTTTTCTCAGATCTGAAAAGTGACTTGAGTGAGATATATTTTGGCCTTCGATATCAGAATTGGTCTTTGTAATGTCTGCAGAACTTCTCGTTGTGATGGTGGATGAGAAATATTGAGAAGGCAAAAAAGTAGAAAGGGGAGTGTCTACTGAAGGAGATATATATTGATCTCCACCCTGATTCTCTTCCTGAATTTCCTCATTTATTGTTTTGTTCTCCACCTTCCGATCCTGTCCTTGCTTTTCACTGCTTTCTCCATGCTGCTCTTCTCCTTCTTTCAGGATTTCATGCACGTCTTGACCAAATGTCTCACCGTGTACAAAATCCGCCTCGTGTTCCTCTTTTATTGTTACAGTAATCTGGGTTCCTGGCTCTTTCTCCCATTTCAGTTGTTCTTCCTCCCCTGCTGGAGGATGCTGAAGGTGATCAGGACTCCGCTCAGTCCAGGTCTCACCCTCTAAAAACACATTCTGAGTAGATGATACATTCAGACCTGTAGGAGCGAACAAACCAAACAACCCAGGGAAATTAATGCACAGCTTTGTTACTAACAAGGAAAAGTAAAATATTAGCTATTAAAAGTGAACACAAACCAAACATACTGATCCAGATTAAATTAAACAAGCACACAGCAATCAAAAGAACCACAAAATCAGACACTGTTGTGTATTTTTATGTAATTGGTCTCAATACTTACTTGGCTGAAGCACTAAAGTCTTAGCCACCTCAACAATTATCCAAAACAGCAGAATCACCGTCCTCATTTTTTACTTGGAAGAACTAAAGAAAGAAGAAAAGTTCCACATAAATAAGTCACAACCTGGCAGACCGAAGAGAAATGTTTCCAGTAGTAACATTTTGATGTACAGTTATTCGATTTGGCTCCTAGTTGAAATGTTCCATCGACAAGTCAAAACTGGTTAAGCGTCAAACTTGAGCTCTAATTCATTAGGCACTATTAATAAAACATATCTGGAGTGCAGGTCTTACCTTGAAACTTTAAACAAACTTCTCAGCCCTCTCTTCGTGTTGTGGAGCTATAAGAGGCATGCTGGGTTATCCTGAAATGCACACTTGCCCAAAAGGACTAAACGAATAATCCAAGAGTTCATATATCCTCTTGTATTTGGAAATTGCATCCAATTGTCGAATGGCATCCATGCAAAAAATGCATTTTGAGAATTTCATCACACTCAGACTTCAAACTAAAAGAATCCCTGGGATCAATAGAGGCTGAAGAAAACTGTCCAGACAGGTCAAAGGTTACTGAGGTCACTGTTTACCCTTCATTTGGAACTTC
This sequence comes from Clarias platycephalus, assembly GCA_030068275.1. Classification (NCBI taxonomy): domain Eukaryota; kingdom Metazoa; phylum Chordata; class Actinopteri; order Siluriformes; family Clariidae; genus Clarias; species Clarias platycephalus. The sequence goes on along the minus strand of JAQQZT010000004.1, from coordinate 3,299,058 downwards.
TGCCCAGTGTCCTTCTAGTGACAAGTGGTTCCCCGGCAAATCAGTGACCTTAGACCTCAACGTAAGAACGCTGAGGCGGTTCAAACTGGGTAGGGAAAGTAGATGTTTCCCTGCAAGTTTTGTTAATTTCTGTTAGTGAGACCAAACACTTTCTAAGTATCATAAAGATTAACAAGGGTCACGTGGTCTGATGAGTCAACATTGAGCCTATTTTGCATAGTGTCAACTGTACAAGCCTGGAGGCAGTGTTATGAGATGGGGTTGTTTCAGTTGCTCAGGTCTGATGACCTGAATGAACTGAATGACCAGGTTATCACATCTATGGAGTTTTTCTTGCCTGACGACATGGACTCCAGGACACAGATTGTGAAAAAGTGGTTCTGGGAACATGAGGAATCATTTTCACACATGAATTCACCACCAAACTGGGCACCGTAATCAAAGATAAAAGCGGCCAATGAAATCTTGGAGTGTACAGGTTCTTCTTTTTGGCAGAGCAGTGTATACACTAAATGTAGATAAGTACTGTATTTGTTTATCCTGTATTCCACCCAAGTACTGAACCGAAAGCAAGTGGGCACACGACGAAAATGGTATTGATTAAATTACATTCATTTAATTGAATCAATTAAAATGATCTTGTTAGTGTGTTGCTCCAAGCATGTCATTAAACAACCAAAGCATTGTGATGCACAGTGTACGTTATGTTAACGACATATTCTTTTCAGTTGTCTACATACTAACTGGGTCTTTATAATGCTAATATGAATTCTTACTGTGCTGTTATACCTGATGAGACAGACATCCAGGTTTCTGCATGCAAAAAAAAAGAAAGAAACAGTGGAAAAGAAGAGTCTTTTTTTGGATTCGGTTTTTTACTGTCTGAACATATTTTACAAGGATTATTGGGTTGGAAAAATACTGATGAAAATAGTGAAAAACATAGAAAAGATGGTCTGAGGTCCCACTGAAACTTCCCCTGGATCTCTAAACGTCAGCCTAACCAACCCGTCCACATCTAGAACATCTGTCTGCAATTACCCAGCAACTGAATCATATCCTTCAACAGCATCAATTAAACATTCCCTAAACGTACTCTTAGAGCTTGGGTTCAAGTTTTAACAGTAGATAACGTTCCAAAGAAAGACTGTTTTCTCCATTGTTTTATACTGAAAGCATTCCAATGGAGTGTATACAAACAGGGCGTCCAATCGTCTCTCCTACACATCATGAACTTGTGTTAACACATCTGCGGTTATGATTGTACTTGCACTTTGAATGGGTTAGTTAAAATAATCCCTTTGCTGTATAATGTCCTGGTACACCAAAACATTCATTTCATGTATAAAACATTTTCAGTTTCTTTGTTTATGTAGCCACCTACTGGAGACTAAGTGTACTGCATGTTCCTGTTGGTCTTAAAAAAATAAGTGTTGCTTTTAACACACTAACTAAAATAACTAACTGTATCCATGTACCAATGAATCAGAAAGTTTATTTCTGGTCAAAATACAAACAGTATAACTTGTTGGGCGTTACAAAAAAAGAAAACCATTAACAAAGGGGAAAACATAGCAAAAACAAATACTGCTTCCTCTTTTAGGAGCAATTATATAATTTTCTGGATTTTATTTAAAAAAAAAAAAAAAAAGGGATCTGTTTATAAATTAGTATTTACTTATGAACGGAGTGGCATTTGAGCAAACAAACATTTCTTTTAATTTTTTTTTAACAAATTCAAAAACAAACCATTATAACTTGGTTAAGGATTTAACATTAAACATAATTATACACAGATAAAAAGTGAGACGTGGTACAAAATGAATAAAGCACTTAAGGGTGTGTGTTTAGAGGAAAATAATCAACAATGGAGCGGTGTAATGAAGTGGAATTTACTGTTACCACTATGACACTATAAATTGTAACTGAAATTCGCTATAGTATAAGAGGAACGAAGCATTACAAATGTATTTATTAAACAGCAGTTTTCGATGGTATAGGATAAAAAGCTAGTTCCTGTTATCACTCGTGATAGAGCAGCTGCAAATATTCATTCCGTCGCAAGTGGTTTTTACTCTGTATTCCAAAAAAAAAAAAAAAACACGCACAAAGACCCCAGTTAACACTTAAATGAGACACCAGTTATGTCTGAACTCATCTGTCCTGGAGACTTATTTACAGCTTCACTCTTTCCAGAAAACCTTTTACAATTTCTTTTTTTAATCAGAAACCAGAATTCAACAGTGCTGTGGTATAAACTACCATACTAACGAATGCTCATATTTTTTTCTAAATATTTATTTGAATTAGTTTAACACCAGCATATTAAAAAAACCCCGAAATGTATAAATTAAACACTGATCTGCCCCCCCCCTCCCCCCTCCGAACAAGTAGACAGTGCAACACCAAACATTCCTGAAGCAAGCAGAAAGCAGCTTTCAAAAACGTAACTCTGAGGTAACTTCCATCATTTTCGTATGTTTCATAACCCAAAAAAAAAAAAAAAGCACATTCATCTCTGGATAAGTTTCCTTCTCATACTAACACGTGTCCATAAATTTCTAGCACTTTTGGCTATGGTGGTACTGGATGGGAGACGGAGACTTCTTAGTGGCTCCCTTATACACGTCAGCATTCCAGACCCGGATTCCTGCAGCTGCTCGTGGGAAGTGTAGTTTATCCTCCTCAACTGTTTGCTGTAGTAGCTGCGGAGGTCGGACAGCTCTTCTAGGGCTGCTGCAGAAATTATGGAGGTCTCTGATGGACAGCTGGCCAGAACGGATTTCGAAGTTGGTGGTGAAAACTGCTGTCGTCTTTTAGCTGGCACCAGTTGTCGCTTAGTCATTTGATGAAGATGATCTTGGACGCCGTTTCCGGTGAACCCTTTCTGTTCCTGAGCGTTCACTTCAACATTTACTTCGATTACAGATGGCTGGCTACGTTCGGGTGCTTGTAAACAGTTAGAGTCTGCCTCATTTTGTGAAAGTCTCCCCTCGGGGTTTGGCTGGTCGGTGTTCATTTTGATTACATTTCCATTAGCACTTTGATCAGTATTTGCATCCTTTGAGCATCCATGCATTTCTTCCTGCAGCTCACCAGCTGATTGGTCAATCTGAGGAAACGGAGGACATTATAAATCTGTGGCCTGTGAACGTGGTAGCGAAGAGGAACAGCAGATTATTAGTACATGGTATTAGTGATCCATGCAAAGTGTCATGGCAGCCACCCAGTAATGTGCTTATGTGAATGAACCCACAATCCTGCGTTAGCAAAAAGGGAGGGAGGGGATGGTAGTCATGAAAATGCGTCTAGCAAAGACGTGCAGCATGAAGTTAGGGAAAAGCAACAGACATCGCCGGACAAGCAAGACAAACGAGTGTTATGTTTTTTTTTCATGCGCATTTGTAATAATAATAAGAAGAAACTGTACTTCTGGCCTCTTTTTCTTCACGGGATTAGGGAACAGTTTCTTTCTTGATTTTCTTGGCCACGGGGCTTTTCCCAGCACTCTCTGCAGGTCTTTTTCCTTCTTTTGGTTTTAGCTTGGCACTACTCTTATCTCCGCTGCCTCCTGTCAGATTGACCTGTGGGCAGCACAAGAGCTTTGTTTAACCAGTGTGTGTTTGAGGCTGGGGCAAGCCTGAGTGCAGAGAGATAAGCCGTGACTGAAAAAGAGAATACAGACTGAACATTTATCATGGGATGAATTTCCAAAAAGCCGACACCAATACAATTCTCCAATAGGAAGTACATAGCTCTCAGGGGTGGACAAATCAGTCGGTCAGGGCAGGTAGATTTGCCGTCAGCACTATTAGTTTTCATTCATAGTTTCTACAAGAACAAATAGGTTTGACATTCACAAAAAAAAAAAAACCTATATGTTTGATTATTGATCTGTTTTAATTTAAACTACCATGCACTTCATGTTGGTGTACTGCACTCAATACAAAGTTCTTTCTCACTGGGTGTAATTTGTTAATGCGCATGTGGAATGTATACATCTATTTCTTATTTGACTTGTGTACAATCTTTTTTCTATTGCTAAAGTAGCACCTGAATTTCTCATTGAAGGAAAAGTAAGTACACAAGTCAAATAAATTAGGTAACATAAGTTACGTACATAAATTAAGTTCGAAGAGTTTAGTTGGTCTGTATGTGAAATATGGCAGGTAAATGAAGTAAAATAAGTATATAAAGTAAGTAAATTAAGTAATGCACTTAAGTTTAATTTGTCAAAAATTGAAAAGTAATTCAAGTAAAATATGTAAGTAAGTGATGTGAAGTGAGTAAATTGAGTAAGTAAAATGTAAGTGTTGTAAGGAAGCTGAAGTATTTAAAAATAGTAAAGTAGTTAAAGTAAAAATAGAAAAGTGACATAAGGTGGGTAAGTTAAGTAACATACATAAGTAATGTATTACTATTCCTGTATACTATTACATAATGCAAGTTAAGTAAGGAAAGTATGCAAGTCAACCAAATAAGTAGTCTGTCCACCCAAACTTTTAAATGACACACATCTACATGCCTGTTTTTTTTTTTTTTTTTTAACATTTAACATGAGAAGAGAAGAGAACACCGTATGAATACATGTAACCAGTAACCTAGCTCTCAGAATGTTGTTACATTACTTTACATGTCCTGACAACAAACCATCTTCATTTCCCTGCTACATTAACTCATACATTTATGATTTGTCCACCCCTGAGTCCTGTGCAGGAACAGCACGAATAGATCGTGTCGTATTGGTCTGTATGCCTCGGTATTTCTGGGAAGTGACACATAGTCCCCATAAAAAGTGCAGTTTCAGAGGTCACCAAAGTGTGATATCAAAAATCAAGAACACCTCCACCTCAGATTGGGACAAAGTGCTCTGCTGATTAGGTCACCTGCTTGACTCTGTAGCGAAAGCGTCTGCTCCTGCTTTTAAAAACAGGTTTAACATCCAGTGAGCCGCTCACACTGCTCTGAACGTACTGTCTCTGCGCTCGCCGCTGGTGCCGTCTTTTACTTCTTTTCTTTTTCATGGCAATCACGGCCTGTTGCACTGCCTCACCGGCATGCCCAAGATTTCTCCACCTCCTCCTTATTCTGCGTCTTTTACGGCACTCGGACTAGCGTTAGCATTAGAATCAGGATTGCATTGGAGAGCATGAAGGGTAAAGCTGAATAAAACTGGATACACAACTACTGTATCTTGTTCTTGAACTAAATAGATCAAACCTTTATGAAATCCACACCAGAGCATGTCCAAATATCAGGGGTAAACTCATTCTCAATCTTGACAACCTTCGTGCAAAATAAGTCATTAAAAACATTTGCTTCAGAAAAAGTAAAGGTTTATATCTTGAAATGAAATTAGAAGGGTAACTTAACCAAAGGCATCATTTTAGAAAAAATTCAAAATGAATAATACAGAAGGACATAATGTAATTATTATTTACAGACCAGAACTGTTCCCGGGACAATAAATATGTGCAGCAATTTCTCCCTGAACATTTCAGCAGAATTCCTCATACATAAACCGTCAGACATTCCAGATTCATATATTTGACTTATTTAAAGTTTTTATTATTAAGAGAAAGACTCTTTTGAGACATTCTTGAGCAATAAGTCATACTAACATTCTCTGGTGTCAAAATGTTGTGCTTCTACACAAGGGTCAGGTATCTTACTGTATGTGCTGAATTAACATTTATTAATGAGGAACCCCATGAAGAACACATCTCATTGATTTAATTAAAAAAAAATTTTTTTTGTAAAATACTTGCTATTCATCTGCAAATTTTGTTCTATTTTTAAATAAATATCATCATCAAATTACGCAACTCCAGTGAGATATCTCGGATGTCGAGGTCATGTTTTTGGCCTCAGTTAGTTTTTTGGTGAACAAAAGACGCTGGACAAAGAAAAAAAAAAAAAAGAGAGATCTCCTGTTAGTACTTATAAATGGTTTCTAGGTACAACTAGCTATAAATAAAGGAGACAACTACAAGTGATTATGAGTATAATTAGTTAAATGTAAAAGACAAACTGATCTACAGTGGAATGGGATTGTTTATAATAAGATTTGAATTGAAATGTGCATCAATTTTAATAGATTGAAATTAAAAGGTAAAGAAAGAGACCTTACCTACTGGTAATGTGAGAGAATATGAAAGACATAAAGAAGGAATATTTACACTTGAGCTGGGTGCTGACACTTTCCTCCTCATCTTCATCGTTATGGAGTGTGTGTCATTCTTCAGTAAGCCAGCTTTACGTCCTGCTTTCAGGTAAAAGTAGGTAGTGTATGGCGTAAAGCTGAAATCTTCACTTTAAAACAAAATGCAGACAAGAGTTAAAGTCATAGTTAAATAGCGAAAAAAAAAAAGAAAAGAAAAAAAAACATTTAATCTGGTGTTACTCTTCATAAAAGTATGACATTAAACAGTACCCTAAGTAGCCATGCAGTAAGAGATGGACAATGATGGACTCCACCTCCAGGCGTGATAAGGTCGTGACCTTGGACATTTTACGGATTTTGGCGTTGCCCTTGCCCATCCAGGTGTCGCACACCTTCAGAGGAGTCATCTTCTCGTCCATAGACGCGGCCAACTCTATGATGTCCACCACCTCACGTGCGTGCTTGGTGATGTCCATGGTGATGTAGTCTGGCAACAAAGACATGGACCCAGTCACAAAACAAAATTGGAAAATCAGCAGAACATGAATCTGAACCATGTGTTGTTCATGAAAGTTTTTTTAATATAAAAGATAACTGTATTTAAATACGTTGGGTCTGAAATCAGTAATTTATAAAACTCAGGTCTTGAAACATTTTTAATAAATAAATAAGTAAATAAACAAATAATCAGGTACAGTCCCCTACAGACGAACAAGTTCTGTTCCAAGAGCTCGTTCGTAAGTCCAATTTGTTCGTAAGTCCAACAAACATTGTCTAGGTACTAGGATACTAACTGAATTGACTACACAGTATAAAACTATGCTGTTCCATGATCTTGTCCTTGTTCTTTAGAATCGTGCCATTGATTGAACGACTCATGTTAAAACAATGAGCGATGTCTGCCATATTTTCACTTCACTCCATTCTCTCAATTATTTTTTTCTCATCTCCATCATTACTTGCCGCTTCTTAGAAGTACCAGCTTCATTGCCGCTACTTTTTACGCTCACTACCAGACATCCTGGGATGCACGCGACGATGTACACGTGATCTAACTTCAGCGATTGAACATGCGCATGTTCATATGCAGGGGACTTACTGTGGTTAAAATTCAGAGTAAAATTATTGAGGTATTAATTATTGCTAACAAATAATTAAATATGAAATCAAATTAAAGACCAGGTAAGACTGTAAAACTAGCTGTCACTACAACCAATGAACAGCTGCTGATTTCTGGTGCACTTATGTTCTTTTCATCATTTACTCATCAGGTTTTCTAGCGTTTTAATCTAAAACAAAACCTGCAGTGGACATCCAAGTGCACAAACACTTAAATTAAGGCTCGTAACTGCAATGTCAATGATCAAAAACTATATTTGTCAGTGTAAATCAAAATAAAAGATGTCACTCTGGTACTTTAACTAACTTACTAGATAAATAAATAAATAAATAAAGCTCTTACCGTTGCCATGTCGACAGACATCACATGTCTGGTTGCACTCATCATCGTCCAAAACTTCATCAAAATGAACCGCCATCATGGCACGTCGACACCTGTGAGTGAACATCATCGCATAAGTCACTGCAAGACAAATCCTGCTGTAACACTACACACAGTGGACTGTAATGCCACAGCAAATAACAAAAGCATCTGTACGCTGATCCATACGTGCTAATGTCGGTAATTACCTGTCCACGTTCTGACAATAAGCCACCATGTTCTGGAGCTTCTGCTGCCCGGTGTTCTCCATCACGACCATGGTGCTGATCCTGAAAATATCCGTAAACCCATAGAACACTACGCAGTCTGCTGGACTGTCATCCCTCCCTGAAAACAAAATACAACTCAGTTTGGGTCAAATGTCGTATCCCACACATTTCTCAGTGCATTTCAGCACAAATAATACAGCTGATCTTCTGATATAGCTGTGTGATATAGGATGATTCCAGTGTTATTGGTGTATACTGTATGACTACGCTTAGAGAGCAGGAGCAAAATAAATCAGTAGATATGAATGATATCCATGTTTGCATATACAATCGAACACGCACATGTGATTTAAAAAGTAGCGGAGACATAAAATCTGTGGCAGTCAACACATTTACATCAAGTTCCTTTCTACCTTCTTTTAAAAAGCCTTTAAAAATATATTTTTCTCTGAGCAAAGAAAAGAAAGAATCTCTACGGGGTAAAAATTTAATGGTAAATATTTCCTTTTTCACAGTAATAAAAAAAAATATCAGCCAGATTATTTAGATAGTAAAATCACATGATGGTGTCATGTTCCACTAATCAGCAGCATGTATGATTTCATGTAGAGTAATGTTAACTAGCTATTTCTTTCCTACTAGCACCACATTTGCTTTTGTTTCTTTTTTTGTTGTTTTTTTTTTAATATTCTATCCATGGGATTTAAACTGTAGACATTGGGGTTAATAGCGTACCTGCACGTCCACTCTCCTGATAGTAGTTCTCCATGGACTTGCTGATAGTATGGTGGATAACAAACCGGACATCTGCCTTGTCGATGCCCATTCCAAATGCCACGGTCGCAACCACCACCTAAAGGGGAAAAGAAATTATTCTGGACTTTTTACTTTTCAATGTAATACTCAATTACTGCCTGTTGATTCTCACATTGTCTAGTAGAAAGTAAAGATTACCATATACACCTTAAATTATAAATATTTCCTAATAAACTGGTGTCCATTTCACAGTTTTCATTGCTTAGGGTTCAAACTCTTGGACCAACAAATCACTTCCTGAGTCAATATAAAGGACGTGATGGAGAAGACCCTTAAGACCCCTTTAGATGACCCTCATAGAAACCGCGAAATGTTTCAACAAGGCAAATTTTTTTGAGAGGTTGCAGATTAACTGCAAAAGAGCAGACGCCGTTTTAATCACTTTCTCATTATGATTGTAATACAAACGTAGTCCCTCATTGCACTCCTATGGATTCTAAATAAATAAATGTGAGGATTGTAATCATATTTCGACCTCTCAAATTTCTGTACATACCTAATAAAATAAAATTAACTGATGTTAGCTAAGATTAACATAGCAGGATATTGACCGACTTTATTCCACATAAACAAACTTAAAACATTCTCTATTTACCAGGACAGAGTGAGAGCGCTGTGCCAGAAAATCTTTCAAGCAGGAAACTCAAGTAAAGACAGGACCAATAGATAAAAACCTTACTAATGAGAGATGGGAGGGAAAGGGGGTGGAGCTTACAGGGTACGGCAGTTTAAACTGAGAGGTTCAAAACACCTAAGTGACTGTTGATTGTCGACTGAGTTTATCTTTTACCTGAATCTTTTTGCTAGACCACTGGCGATGTACCAGGGTCTTATCTGAAGGCTGCATGTTTGCGTGGTACGGCTGGGCCAGGATGCCCCTCTGCTGCAGCTCTGTAGACACCGTCTCTGCATCTTTCTGAGAGAAGACGTACACTATTCCTGGAAAGAAAAACAATAAAATAAAATCTTTAAATTCATTTTATATACTTGACAATTTTAAGTCTCGAGCAGACAGTTAGAGGTACAGTAAAGCAGTAACTTCACAACAGTGGAGTTTACACTTTGTGGTTTCTCATTACAACACAATCTGTGTCTGTTATTCTTTATTCGGGTGCAACATCATTCACATGTACCCGACTGGTCCTTGTATCGTCCTTTAATCAGCGCTGCAATTTCTCTGATTGAATCTTCATTGTCCTTAAATCGAACCTGTAAAACAAAGAAATTAATTAATAAAAGTTAAAGCAAGACAAGAACAATTCTAACTACAGAATTAAACCGCTTCTTTGTGGTTTCTCAGTAACATGACATGCTGTGGGTATTATTTGTGAACGTCATGAGAGAGGAAAAAAAAAAAAAAAGTGGCTGGTGATAGAATAACCGTTTATAGTTGCTATAAAAAAAAAAAACACAAGATGGTAACAAAAGTATTACATTTTAAATTATCCTGCTCATCAATAAATGAAAAGAACAATGTAATCTGTGAGAAACTGTAGTACAAGAAGGCTAAAACACTTTAGATTATACCACTTAAGAAAATAAATAAAATAATAAACTTCAAGGTTACAACCTCTTCAAAATCTTCTCCACATTATTGATTATTTTCCTATTCCAGCATGACACCACGTGTTGTATTCCGTACGTATGCTTCCTATACCTGAACCTGAATAACGTATGACGTATCTGTAATGTGTAATGTAGAGAACTGGCCTGACCTCGTAATAGAGATTAGGCCTGTTAAATGGTGCGGTGAGTGTGACTGGATCCTGAACACACAGGATCTTCTGGCAGTCTTTCAGAACGCTGCTGGTTGCGGTGGCAGTCAGTCCGATCAGGGGGACTTTGGGGAACTGGCGTTTGAGGATGCCCAGGAGCTTGTAATCTGAGTCACACAAAGTGCATCATGAGTAAGGATTACATCAACGATACAGTGTATGGGTCAGCTGTGCAGAATATTTGTCCCTGCTCTACTTTATCTCCCGTGATGAACCTTCTGGTTATTATAATGAAGAAATCAGACCTGGTCTGAAATCATGTCCCCACTGGCTGCAGCAGTGAACTTCGTCCACAGCGATGCGGTCCAGCAGACCCAAGTTATACGCCTTCTCCAGTTTAGACATCAGCAGTTTGCTCTTGGCGATCTTCTCCGGAGTGACGTAGAGCAGTTTGAAGGGGCAGTTTTTATCAACCAAACCCGTCATGACATACTTAGAATCCTCCTGGACAAGCCAAAAAAAAAATCTGTTTAAATATTTATAATGATAAATATAAGTAAAGGGAGCTTAGTTTCTTTCTAATGATCGTTACAGATAATAATATGAAATCGTTTTAACCTTTGAACTAGAAGCATTGAGCGTGACAGCAGGAACGTTGATGGACTTCAGGTACATGAGCTGATCTTCCATTAGAGACACCAAAGGAGCGATGACCAGCGTAAAACCTGACACACAACATTTATCACATTAAATCGGTTTAACTTCAAAAACAAACGATGTTCCCAATGATGTTCGACTTTACATTAACAAGACCTCTATCTTAGAACACTGAACTCAAAGCCCCAGAATGCAATGCAGCTACAGTTCATCCAGAGACTTAGACTGGTTAGATAGTAGGGATGGGAATCCCTTGGGATGCCGAGGTGCTGTTTAGATGGGAATCAGGATGCCGAGGTGCTGTTTAGATTTTATTTTTGCAATTCTGCAATTTTTCTAAAATATGGAATCATTTGATGATTTTTTTTTTATTTTAACCATACGCTGATTATAAATAGTGGATTTGTCTGTATACCTTTTGAACAGACAGCCGGTAGCTGGTAGCACAAGCTCTTGCCACGGCCTGTCGGCATCACCAGAAAAAGGTCTCTCCCTGACATGGTGAGGTTGATCGCGGCTCGTTGAAGAGGTCGGAACATGGAGAGCATGAACGAGTTCGCCAGTTTCTCCTCAACGTCTTTTGACCATGAGAAATCTACCAGAGGAAGCACAAAGTTCGCACAGTCACAAACAGTCACCAGTGTTACCTGGGAATTTACTTAAAGTTATTTCCTTTACCTCCATCCTCGTAATACTGCAAGTCTTTTTTGCTGAAGGCAGGCTTGGAAGGCTTTGCTGATCCTGAGGGTTGAGCAGAGGTACATGAGCCGTCGAGGATCTTCAGGAGTTTGTTTTTCCTGGAGGTTAGAGATGCCTGCTTCTCCAGGAGCTCAGAGATCTGCAGCTCCAGCAGCTCCAACTCAGCTTCGACAGAGTCCAACTCAGCCTGAGCATCCTCTGCAACACAACAGTTAAAGTTGAAAAGTTAATCATAATTTTTCTTAGCATTATGCATTGTTACAAAGAATTCTGGATAAAAAAATCTTGTGTGTGGTTTCTGTACGTGCAGGTCAAGTTGGCAGTTTTTTTTCCTCAAAACAAAAAATATTTTTACATTGTTAATAGATATGAAGCTGGTGATCGTCCAGTGACCAGGATCGGCTGGTTTTGAATCGTTGCCGAGCATGAATCGTTCCTGAGGCCACCTCTGCAATCGGTCCAGGGATTAGTTTCCGAGCTTGGAACGATTGCATGCTCACAGACAAAAATCAACTGGCCCCGGGGCCAAGTGTGCTCGGAAATGGTTCCCGGACCTCAGTGAGAAAACGCCCTTAGTCTCAAACCCACTCATTACACACATCTCAAAACGCTGTGAACGCAAATTAGTCAAGAATCGTTAAAAGTCCCGCGTGCCCGCATTAGAAGCTGCACGAACCCGTGTGCTCACAGCCACTTAAACTGCGCGCTCACTGTCAAGTTGAGTTTTGAGACTTTGGAGGCGACATTGCTGTTTCTTTATAATCCTACAGGTGGCGCACTCTGAACTATTTACTCATTTGAATTATTTGCTAAATTTGATTAGAAATAATAATTATAGTGGGTGACAGAGATACACGCTTTTCAGTAAAAATGTAGTGTTTTTGTTTCATTTAATTTAAAGTTCAATGTTACAATCTTGTATTTTAAGTTAGTCTGTATTGTTTAAATGATGCATTGATTTTTAAGTGAGAAAACTAATGTTAAATGTAACCTGCTCCTTATAATTACTAATTAAACTTTTTCTTTTTTTAATATTTAAAATTGGTGAAAATTTTTATATTGAATCAGATATTTACAAAAAAAAAAAAAAAAAAAAAAAAAAAAAAAAAAAAAGGTGTGATACTTATAGAATCGCTATTTTAATGAATCGGCACCAAGGTATAATGATAACGTCCCATCGGGAGGTGACTGTTGATTCCCATCCATGAAGGACAACATACTTTAAAGTTAAAAGTCAATCATACGGATGATTTATATGCTGATAGGATCAACTATAGTTTGTACTGGAGTGAAAAGTTTAGATAGCCTCTTGATATTTCATGTCCACACTATTATTCTATTATTCATGCTTTTCACTGCATGACTGTAAAGCAGATGAAGCTGGGATTAACGCTCACGCACAGCAGCATCCCTGGGAGACTCTAATGAGCTTTGTGTCTCTCACCATCACATCTGTAACGAGCTCTGCTTTACAGAGACTCCACTAATGAGATGTTTATATCTCAGACTCCTGGCACAATCAGCAGACCTGGATCTCCTCTCTCTCTCTCCCCCCATTCTCTTAAATAATTTCTCCAGGATTAATTGGTTGTATTTCAAACCTTGTGTTGTATGGTATGGTATGGTATTGGATTGCGTTGTGTTCGGCTGCATGTGTGCAATTTATTTCATTGAAGTGGAATCCTTCTTTTTATGTCTTTTTATGTGTGCTAAAGGCGGTCGTATAAGCGTTTCACTTGAACTACTGTGTATGGTTGTCTGTGACAAATGAAATTTCAGTTTGGGTTTGGTCAAACCTTTCTCGGCGATGCTGGCCATTTCAGTTGGAGGTCTTCAGGATGTCAGAAAGTTAAACATCAGCTCATGCTGGAACAAAAAATAATAATGATGATTGATTCCATGCGGTCTGTCAGCGTATGTATACAAAACATTATGAAGCCTTAATGCAATGTGATTTAAAAAGGTAAGAAAAGAGAGAAGGGCAAGGTGAAAGGAGATGAAGTGCTGAGTAAGAAATAATGGATAGACCAAGGAAGATGGACTGAAATGTGGAAGAGAGAGAGAGAAAAAAAGAGGGAGACAGTGACAGAGCTAAACATGACATTTCATGCAACTGCTCAGTTTCTTGCATTAATATTTAAGTTACGGCTATGAACTAGTTAGTTTAGCTGCCTAGCTAGCTAGCTTGAAAATTGAATGAACAAGTGCCTATGAGGGAGGCTAATTCGGTCTTTTAAACTTAAAAAGCTAAATATCTAACACTTTACGACACTGTTAATACAATACACAACTTATATTTATATAAATTATTATTTATTTAAAATGCATAATTATTTTGCACTTTTATTAGTTGCGCTTTGAGTCGTTGTTAGCATGCTAGCTGGTTTGTGAGGTGAATTAGCTAGCTAGCTCGAGATTCATTCACATCCTAAATCATTTTACTTTTCACATTAGCGCCGTAATACATACAGGAAATATCAACATTACACCCTAATAAATATATTACATAAAAATATATTTTAAAAAAGATAGTTATAAACAATATATCAAGTATACGAATAATGCCGCCTACCGTTTTTTAGAAAGTCCACTCTCTCGTGTTTAGACGTTTTGGTTGCCCCGCGCAACGCTCACTTCCGGTCACACCGGATATGAAGTTTGTTTAATTCCTGTCTCTTCTTTATACAGTGTTGAGGGACTGGGATTATTTGGCAGAACATGACTAGTTGTGTTTTATTTAAAATATATATATAATAAAATTAAAATATCGCCTGTATTAAACTATTCTAACTCTATATCTGCAATAAACAGGAAATATTTTCCTGTAAACATTTACACTAATACATATAGTGCATTCTATTTATTAGCATAAATGTGTACACTAACACACATTTGGGGTGTGTAGAGTGTGTGTTAAAGTTAAAAATGTCGCTGTAGGAGGACAAACTATCTATATGAATAAAAGAGAGGTTTTGTCTGTACGTTGGTCAGAACTCAACATCGAAGGACCTAAAACCAGCCTCAGAAAATGTCTGTCTGTCTGTCTGTCCAGACTTCACGCAAAACAGAAACTGGCAAATACGCAAAAAATACTAATAATAAATTGGCTGGACAGAATTTAACGAAACTTTGCCAGTTTTTCGGAAGTTAAATAAATGAAATCAAAACCATGAGTAAAAGTGCTGTTATGAGCAGTATTTTTGCCAGAATTTGGACAGAGTACTGCGCTTGCTTCAAACTGCGGGCGTGTCTTAAATCGCCTGCTGGACAGAATTTAATGGAACATTTGCAGTACTTAGATATCTGCCTGATGGTCAATCCAAATGTTGAGTAAAAGCGATGTCATGGACAGTTATGTGCCTGATTTTATAATCTACTTTAAAATAAACTACTAACAAGCTACTTGCTAACACCAACACAGATATTAATTAGAAAAACTAAATAATATTTTTTGGTATTAGTGTTTACGTTCATATTTTCACTGCTGAAAGTGAGCGCTGGAGTCGTTTTAAGACGAAAAATCTTTATCCGAACTACTTTTTCCATTTCTCATCTGTGATTCACTCTCCTATTACCGAACAGGGAGTGTATTTGACTGATGAAGATACTCAACCTTACAGAATGTGATTTATTTGTATTAGACAGAGAGTTCTGCTGTACAGAAAGACAGACAGACATGTACGTGGGCTTCAACCTGAAATAATAATAATATCACTGATTACATTAAAGATCATCAGATTATTTTTTAGCTTTAACCATTAACTATCTCTACAAATTCTTTATCCGTCAAGGTTTGGTATTTATGGTAGTAAGGTATAAACTTGATTCTCTGTAAAGTCTAAAGAATACTTAAAACCATACCATCCTAAATTGTAGTTATGCTTTTATTTGTCACCTATTCATTACTGCACAGTGAAATTCTTTACTCTTTGTATATCCCAGCTTTTTGTTAGTAGGCTGGGGTCAGTCATTATACAGGGCCCCTGGAAAAGACAGGGTTGAGGGACTTGCTCAAGGGCCCAACAGCAGTAACCTGATGGAACTGGGGCTCAAACCACCAACCTTCCAATCAGTAACTCAGAGCTTTAACACACTGAGTCACCACTGCCACATTAATCACGTTAGCAGCAGCACCAAGACACGAACCTGGAACGCATGGTTACAAGTCGGCTACTCGCTACATCAAGAATTGGATAGCTGCCACCAACCACCATTCCATGGTTAAAGTCAAAAGTCAAATAGGTCACATTTTGTCCACATGTATTGGACTGCTGATTGGAAGGTCGCAGGTTGATATCGCTGCACAATCAAGCTGATTGTGCAGATTGTTATTTTGGAGTGCTCTGTGTCAGAAGGTAAATAAAGGTAATCAAGCATCTATACTGGCAGCACAGTGGCGTAGTGCTTAGCACTGTCGCCTT
Source organism: Clarias platycephalus (assembly GCA_030068275.1). NCBI lineage: Eukaryota > Metazoa > Chordata > Actinopteri > Siluriformes > Clariidae > Clarias > Clarias platycephalus. Next base: position 3,282,877 of record JAQQZT010000004.1, on the reverse strand, counting down.
GCACCTCCAGGCTCTGGGTTTGATTCTCGCCTTGGATCTGTGTGCGTGTTGCAGGTTCTCTTCATCCTTGGCGGGTTTTCTTCAGGCACTCCGTTTTCCGACCAAAGACATGCAGATTAATGCTTATTGGCGTTCCCAACTGAGAGTGAGTGATGCATCTATATTCACTGCTACAGTATAAATAAAATCAATTCAAGTATGCCCATAGTTTATAAGATGCTACGTAAATGCTATGAGGTTATTAAGGTTATTACAACATACTGTAGTATCTCATGGACACTCGTTCTACTATTTAGTTTTTTCCACCACTAGAAGGAGGGCTCCGTAGCTTTCAATCTTATTGCTATTATTTTAGATTTTTTCCCCTTGGATCAGATAGTCAAACCCCTTGCAGCTAAAAACAACTCATCTCCTCTTGCTCTTCAGTATGTCTACCACAAGAGGGCGCAATGAAACAAGAAACCAGCATATGTGTCTCTCAATTATTATACTTCCCTCAATTTCTCTCATGAAGCTGCAAAAGCCACTCTGGCAAAGAAAGAGTGAAATTCTGTTATAAGAGACTCTCCAGAGTGAATCGCATGCATCTCCACCATAGCAATACATACAAATAAGCACAAAATGATACAGAGTTCCACCCAGAAAACCTAACACATAATGCACTTGAACCTTTTAATTAACTCTGCATTTGCATAGAGCTCATAAGCATACAGCTTCTGACTTATACATTTCATATACACTAATTATTTACACATCACATTCATTATTATTAATAATATTTTTTTTCTTCTTGTGTGTTTAATAAATCAATATAATTTCCAGTGTGTTGTACTTGTGTAGACTACTCAAGATGAAAGATTAGAATAAAAATGTACCAGGGTGAGACAAAAATTATTCGCACTTTGTGACAAAACATTTTCTCCATATTTTGCATATTTAAGTCTTTGATAAATAATGGCAGTAGCCTTGAACGGAATGCTCAGTCACTCATCTTCTATACCGCTTTATCCTGTATTCAGGGTCACAGGGACCTGGAACCTATCCCAGGAGACTTAGGACACGAGGCAGGGTACACCCTGAACAGGGTGACAATCCTTTGCAGGTCCATCGCAGGACACACACACACATACTCATTCACACACTATGGGCAATTTGGGAATACCAATTAGCCTAACCTGGGAGACAACCGGAGTACCCGGAGGAAACCCACCAAGCACAGAGAAAACATGGAAACTCCATGCACACAGAGACGGGAACCAAGCCTGGATGGGAATAAAACCCAAACCCTGGAGGTGCAAAGCAACGGTGCTAACCACTACACCACCGTGCCGCCTGAACAGCATCTTTGTCCACAAGATGTTGGAGTGTTTCTGTGAGAATTCATGCCCATTCATTCTGTGGAGCATTTATGAGGTAAGACACTGATGTTGGATGAGAAGGTCTGGCTCGCAATCTCCATTCCAGTTCATCCCAAAGGCGCTTGATAGGGTTGAGGTCAGGGCTCTATGTTAGGGCCGGTCAAGTTCTTCCACACTGAACTCATCAAACCATGTCTTTATAGTCCTTGATTTGTGCACTGGGGCTCAGTCATGTTGGAATAGAAAAGGGCCTTCCCCAAACTCTTGGTACAAAGTTAGAAATATAGCATTGTCCAAGATGTCTTGGTATGCTGGAGCATTAAGATTGCCCTTCACTGGGGATGAGGGGACTGATTTAAATAGCTGACTTCAATAAATAACAGGTTTAGGCAAATATATTGCATTGGAGAATATCTTAAAAAAAAAAAAAAGAAAGATAGAAGGTTAATACGTATATGCAGAGGTGGAAAGTAACGAATTACATTTACTCGCATTACTGTAATTGAGTAGATTTTTTGTGTACTTCTACTTTTTAAAGTAGTTTTTAAAATC
>JAQQZT010000004.1:3226642-3237957 GCA_030068275.1 Clarias platycephalus | reverse complement strand
ATGGGCCAACATTTCTAAAGAATGCTTTCAGCACCTTGTTGAATCAATGCCACGTAGAATTAAGGCAGTTCTGAAGGAAAGCAAGACCAAAACTTACCTCTGCTGCAGAGGAGAAGTTCAGAGTTACCAGCCTCATAAATCAATGTCATCTGTTCAAAGGAGATATTTTGCATATTTTGGACACCTTTAACATTGTCCTAATAAAAATCAGGAAAGGCCATGGGATTAGAAGGGGTGTCCAAACTTTTGTCATACGTATGGTACAAGAAAAAAGATTTATTCTGATTCATCTTATTTCTGCTTATAAGACATATATACAAATTTAGGAATTCGCTCTGGAAAGTGCTATATCAGGTTTATCTGGTGGGTCTGTTGTTTGATGCTGTCCTGTAGATGTTGGTGAAGCAAGATTACACGCAAAAATGTCAAAATGAAGTATTGGGGTTTTCACAGGGCTCTTATCTATTGAATATTTACCGTAACCCCGTAATAAATAGTCATGATTTGACATACACCAATCACTCATAACATTATGCCCAGTAGTGTGCCCTTGTGGAACCTGGGCAGATTTGGCCCCATGAGGTATAAATTCACAAGACCTCCGGGGTTGTGTAGTAGTGTCTGGCACTGGGACATTGGCAGCAGAGTGTATTCCACAGGGTTAATCGGATCAATCAGATTGGGATTTTTGGAATTTCGAGGTTGGGTCAGTAGCCTTGGGCTCTTTGCCTGCCTGACGACTGGTATATAATTGATAATCAATTGTTAATGTAAAGTGTAAATGTTATGGCTGAGTGGGTCAGTCCTACCAGCATGTTTTGAGATTTAGCTTGGCTAAATAGCATTTGAGGTACAGTAAAGCCAGGTTTCACCAAAATGCTCAGCACAACAACATCTATAGGCATAGAACTAGGGTTAGGGTTAGATTAGATTATAGAAATTAGATTATTATAAAATCACAGGGTGGGACGGTGGTGTATTAGTTAGCACTGTCGACTTGCACCTCCAGGGTCCGGGTTCGATTACTGGACAGGCTAGATTCCCGTCTTTGCGTGCATGGAGTTTGCATATTACTCCCGTGCTTGGTGGGTTTCCTCTGGGTATTCCGGTTTCCTCTCACAGTCCAAAGACCTGCAGATTAGGCTAATTGGCTGTCCCAAATTGCCCATAGTGTGTGAATGTGTGTGTGCATGTGCGTTTGTCCTGTGATAGATTGTCACCCTGTCCAGGGTGTACCCCGCCTCATGCCCTAAGCCTCCTGGGATAGGCTCCAGGTCCCCGCAACCCTGAATACAGGATAAAGCGGTATAGACGATGAGTGAGTGATCAAATTACAGGCTATACATCAATGTTTGGTGTTCTCAGAATATGTCTAAACAAATTCCACCTGCAAACATCATTAACTGTCCTGTCTGTAGCTTTTCCTCTGAGCATGGGGCAGCATTATTCCCTCCCCAATGGGCCTCTGTTAGCTCCCACTGTTTTGGCAATATATGCTGCACAAGTATACACTCTTAGGACCAAAGGTTTGCTCTATAAGCATTAGAAAATACATTTATAGAAATGAACAATTGTTAATTTTACCCATGTAACCTTTCTGTCCCCACAATGATTCTATGTAAAACACTACAGCTGGTTAAATATACATGGAACTCTTTAACAAAACCTAAACTCATAACAATCCCCCTAAATCTCATAACAATCCAGAGACCACTTGAGAAACCCTTGATGTATTTTTTTTTCTATGAGTGTAGCCTTTATCTTTTTAATCTGTCCTCCCTTGTCTCGAACATGCAGCAACACGTCAACTCTCTGTTCTCTGTTACAGATCTGAGTCCGGGTTTGGCCGCTCTAACGGTCGGATGTGACTCTGGTAACCTGGGTTCTCTATCCCGTGTGCAGCTCCTGCTTCTGGAAAGGGGCGCATCTGAGGGTCTGGAACCCCCGCTGGATCTAGAATGGAACAGTCCAATGGAAGAGAGAGGGGATTATGAACCTGGGCTTCAAGTCTGGAGCTTGGGCATTCCCCAACATTATCAGTGCGCAGGTAAAGAACATATCATATAGCCTGCTGTGAAACACCTGCCTGGTGCAGGGGTGGATATGGGACACTGATAGACACTAGTGTGTGTAGCGTGTGTGTGTTGGCGTGTGTCTGCGAGCGCTCAGAGCGCCCTTTTTCCATGCGTTTTTTTGTGCGTAATTACAAGCGGACACATTCAGCTCACGCTATCTTTGCTCTTTATCTGATCACAGATTGGTGTGTTTGCATTCAGGACCAACAACAACTTGATTGCCTTTTAATAAAACTCTGAAAAAAAAACAAGTGGAACAAAAGAAGGGGGAAAAAACCCAGGAGAGAACCGTTGGCGTGAGCAGTGTGGGCATGTTGAAAGAAAAAAAAAAAAAAAGGAAGGGGAAATCTGAAGACTAATTGACAGGTGGGTCGGTCATTGGCTGTCCTTGAGCTGTAATATCTTTACGGTGTATGTCTGGGTGTAAGGGAGTGGTCCTGACCCCATCGGCGCTGGCTTTGAACAAACGCCGGTGTGCTTCTCATCTGCTCTGGTGCGCGCGCAACAGGGGATCTTAACCGAAGCCACGCAGCCATAAACATTACAGTCAGCCAGTGGTTGTCTGAAGAAAAAACACTTTTATGGAGTTATGAAGTAGTTATATTAATCGAGATGAAAGGGCTCGGGTTTATGATTAACCTCGTAAAAAAAACCCGGTTTATCCATACGACGGGTTGTGTGGATAAATCTTGAGACGTCCCTATTGTACATTGTTCACGCATCCTCAGATAAAGACTCTATAAAGGAGGAACGGAGCTGCGGCAGATTGGAGCTGGTTCTGATCTTCGGTTGGAAGTGTGAAACGGCGTTAATGTGTCGCTAAAATCTGGCACAAACACAAACAAGTACACGCGCACACGGATGGAACGCGTGGAGGCCCTGCTATTTTTCATGGTGTGTTTGTGTTGGGGCGTGCGTGTGCGTGTGTGTGTGTGTGTATATGTGAGTGAGTGAGTGCACCTGGCACGCTACAGGTAGACAGGTGCTGCTGCGGGTTTGTGTAGCTGCAATTCTATCAGTATTTGCAGAAGGATTATGGAACTCCAGCCATGACGAATACATGGCATTACTGACTCTGGCACGTGCCTCGCTTCTTCTCGTTCTCTTTTCAGTGCATTAAGCCATGCCCTTATTGTGTCTTTACAGTAAGAACCTGCTTTCCTGTTTGAAGTGTGTGTGTGTGTGTTCTGTGTGTGCAGATCCATATGTACAGATGAGCAGCAGTGTGTCTCAAAGTGTCAGGCATTTTCCATTTGGTCAAGTGGGCATCAGGAGTGGAACTCCAGGGGTAGGCCTTAAACACACACACACACACACAGACACACATACACACACACAAAAGAGGTGAGGAATCTATTAGTAAACACAACTTTATGACCGCCATCCCTGAAAAGCTATATGGGGATTTCTGGATGCTGTTGAGCAGCAGGTGTGTGTGAGCGTGTATGTGTGGGTGGTTAATCAGTCATTGGGGGAAGGGGAAAGCACAAGGGTGAGGCCATTGTAGACAATCTCCAAGAGGTTAAACTTCAGAATTATAGCGTCCAACAAACTCCAGAACTCCAGATTTATTTGCTTTTTTTTTTTTTTTGCGTAGAGGAGATTAAGGCAGGGGGAAAGGGCAAGGCTCTGAGGCTAAACACTATCAGCAAGTGGTAAGATTCAGAGCAATAGACGCACCTGCAGGTGCACGAGTTTATTAAAGGCGTTATTGATCTTTCTCCATTAAGTCTTTGAGAACTGAGCCGGAGAAAAGAAACGAGTGGCCGTCTCTGCGGCTCCATCACAATGCAGGTTCCTGGGGGCCGATTATCCGAGGAGCTGCTTCATGCAGAGATGGCATTGTGCTAAACAGATCACACACACACACTCTCTCTCTCTCTTTCTCTCTCTCTCTCTCTCTCAAACACACACCTCATAATCGTTAAAACCGCTCTTTTATAAATGCTATCATGACTGTATGTGGGTATTATTTGTGTGTTTGTATCAAAAGCTAAGCGATGCTGAAGACATCTCGAGATCTTCCTCCTGGTCCCTCAGTTGCGGCTCGAGAGAAAACACGTCCTGCGATGACCGAGGTGCACGTAGTTCTGATTTCTTGAAGCATTACATACAGTAAAAGTAGAAAAGTCTCAATTCACATTAAGAGTAATAATAATGCTAAATAAATAAACGTCAACAAAGAGCTTGAAATACAAATGATCTCATTAATGATCCGGTTGTTAATATCAGCATTTTGAGACATGACCATTGGGGTCGAATTCTGGACTCTGTTTGGACAGATGGTATGGGTTTGCTTTCTGTTAACAGAGCTACAGTACAGTATGTACAGTATTGCTTTCTATAGTAACAACTTTTCTTATTGTTACCACTCTGTTTCAAAGTAAAGCAATTTGACATACTTTTTTAAAGTAAACAATATTGCATCATGCTTTTTTCCTTCTAATGTTGTGCTGACTTACTCTTCTCTTGAAACAAAGCAGATATTTGTGTTACAAATGAATAGTCCGTGTTAAATCATTGAGGACAACACCATGCTTAAGCGTGGCCCCGTCAGGCCTAAAACTGAGAAATGCTCAAAATTAAGTTGAAGTCTTGAGACCACACAGGAAAGGATGTTGCAAATTCAACTTGGTATTAGCTGGGACAATAGCTGAGTGAGCCAGTTCGAGCTTTGTTATAATTCTACCTCCGGACCATTAGGATATTACAATCACAACCCTACCCCTAAAGGAAAAACACGGGCATATTGACATTACATACTCATCTACTCCTAACAGAGAGATTAGACAGATGACTTTCACACCGATAAATAATCAGAATGTGTTCTGGAGACTCGAGATCCCTTTCAACAGAAAAAAATAAAAATAAACAATGGGTCGGATTATTGTTGTTATTCAACTTAAAGTATCTTACCACTTAGTAACTTCTAGCTACAGTACAACTAATGGCAAAGTGTATACAGTAAACAGTTGATTTGGGAATAAAACATTTTTTATTTAACATCTATAGACCAATTTATCATCATTACCAGGGTCAAAATTTTGTGTACTCTATTTACTTTGAATGGCAGTATTTTTTATTCCTGTATAACACTGAAATTTATTTGCCAAGAATGACTTTTTAGTTAAACTTACCAGATTCTTGTTACAGTGAATGCTGTGTGGTGGCACGGTGGCGTAGTGGTTAGCACCGTGGCTTCGCACATCCACGGTCAAAGGTTTGATTCCTGCCTCAGGTCTGTGTGTGGAGTTTGCATGTTCTCCCTATATTTAGTAGGATTCCTCCTGGTACTGTGGTTTCCACAAGCCAAAGACATGCAGAATAAGTTAATTGGCATTTCTAAATTATTCAGAGTGTGTACGTGCGTTTCGATGGGTTGGCACCCCACCTTGTTCCAGAGAATGTGTGAGTGAGAGAGCAAATGCTGTGGAATGTCAACTTTTGTCTCTCATGAGACAAAAGTTACAGAAAAGTCAAAAAAGTGTCTTGAACTTATTAAAATGCATGAATGAATAAGTAAATTATTTAATTAATGAAACTGTAACTGACAACATTCCTGCACATTGAAGATATTTGTAAAAAATAATAATTTGGGAGATAAATATAGAACACATGAAGATGGTTTATGAAATTTTTGTCTGTATGTCAATTTGTTTGTGCCCGCGATACTGAACAAATTTTAATTGGGGTTCTCACAGGTGTATTTGGCCGAGCTTGAAGTAACATAAAGGCTTTGTTTCATCGCAATCTAGAAGATATCCTACTTTGAAAATTAAATGGAAAATGTTCTCATATCATTAAAAAAAATGCTCAAAATTAAACAGATGGCGCTGTACATTTTTTAATGCGCGCTTATGAGTGTGAGATTGAAATCTACTTAATAAACACAATCTCACACCTTCATTCCACGCACTTCAAATCAGGACTTTTGATTGTCCAGAATAACAGCAAACAGTTCTGAGAGTGAAAACTTCCTTTATTTCTCTATATAATCCCCTGCTACAGTAATGCACTTACCCCAGCGTTTCACTAGTGCTTGGACACCATCAAGGTAGAAAGTTTTCTCAATACAACAGAGCCATGATCAGACTGCCTGCTTCATGTCTGAAATTCTGGCCTCCCAGGAACTCCCTTAATTCCCCAAACATGTGGAAATGGCTTGGAGTGAGGTCAGGACTGTACAGGGAATGTGGCTAAAACTCCCAGCTGAGTTCCTATAATGTGCAAGTGGTGTTGGTGAATGATTGTGTGTACAGTTCACACAGACCGATGCATCTCTTCTGCACGTTGCCTTTACGATTTCATTAACCGGAAATTTCATCTGAAGTCCTGGTTTGACCTGAACTTGTACATATTGGTTGAAAAACATGGCATTAGCAGTGACTGTGTATAGAAACACATAAACAAGATAACCAACGGATCAGAACAGAGTGTAGTTGTGTAGTAGTAGAAAAATAATCTAAAATCTGCAGTTATTGGGTGATAATAATTAATAATTTGTGAGTTCTTCAAACCTATATATTCATCCTCAGTCTTTTTCGAACGAGTGCATGTTGGTGAGACGTTAGGTGAACTCGTGCTACACCCTGTGCGATGCTGTGCGATGGAGCTGTTCCTCACCTGTAGCCGCGTGTCTCCGTGTGTCAGTGTTTAGTGTCTCTCTGCCTCCGGTACACTTAAGCCCCATAATCCTCCCTGAGAGCAAACTGCCCAGCACCGGCTTCTTCACCTTCTGTGTGGCCAAGTCACGTACATGAACGGAATAACGGCTGCGAGGTGGCATGTGTGCGGTTCAATGCGAAGAGAGGTTTGGACATCTGTTTTACAGTTGATCTACAAAACAGAAGCCGATGCAGTTGTTTTATTAGCTTCATCAGTGGGCATTTTTTATTCTTAAGCTTAAAACTTTTTTAAAAAGTCATATAGATATTCACTAGATAGTTATTCACTGTTTTTATTTTAACTGTCATCTTGCAAACACTGCATTTTAACATCTTAAACTGTTAAGCTCCACCCACTTTACGATCACATCATGGCATATATCCCTGAAAGTCCACTGTTCCTTGATATACATGCCAGTTTATTCAACAGCATGAAATACACTTACATTTTCTTTCGAATCCTTATAAACATTATTTTATTTTTTTATGTGATATATTAAATCCTGTAAACTGTCTTTCCCATAATTAGAACCGTAATCTGCTTTTTTCTAGACTCAAAAATTGAAAGATTAAATATAAAAGATTTGCAGGATTTGTGGTAGTGTTAATATTCAGAATCTGCATAATGACTGGGCTTTCTTATTTAAACAATAAAGAAATTTATCTCACACTCAATCATGCTCTATACTGCTTATCCTGTACAGGGTAACGGTGTGTCAGGAGCCGATTCCAGGGGAATCTGGGCATAAGGTGGATGGGGAGTACACACAGTCACACACTCTATCTCAAACTCAGACAATTCGGAAACACCGATTAGCCTACTCTGCATGTCTTTGAACTGTGTGAGGAAACTGGAGAACCTAGAGGAAACCCACCAAGCACGGGGAGAACCTACAGACTTCATGCACACAGATCTGAGGTGGTAATCAAACCCTCGACGCTGGAGGTGCTACACCACCTAATAAAGAAAATGATTTCCCAAAATATTTTTTGCAAAAAAGTATTTCTCCTGAGACCATCTTATATAAATATTACCATATATATTTTATTCTAACTTTAAAAGTCTAAACTTTGGATTTTATTAAGGATGAAAATAAATCTCATTTGCATTAATAAATGTTATTTTTGAGGTAAAAATGGGTCTTGAAATACAGAGCATGTCATGACTTTAGGTCTTATTTCCTGTAAGGTATGAGACAAAAGAATTCAAAATATTTTGAGTCACAGCTAATACTGACAGCCAGAAATAAAACAATATGGTCAAATATAAGACCATATATAAGGAGACTGGATAAAAAAAAATAAAAAAAAAAAAATAAATAAATAATTCTTGTTGTTTGTTCTTACAGTAAATCTAGAAACAGCAAGTTTTGTTATTTGTAATAACAAGAATGGAATAACTAGGGTAATAAAAAAAACTTTTTATTGAAAGGTGCATTAACATTTGCACTCAGCTGTTGCTAAGACCACATACTTTCTCCCACTTTTGCTAATGTCTCTGTCTCTCATTTGTCCCTGTCACACTTTTATTCATCTTTTTTTTTTTTTTTTAAGTTTACACACACTCCAAGGCTTTCGTCCACTTGACTCTTGTGTAACCTGGATACAAAGTGAAGTGGAAGCAGGCATCAGTCACTGTGTCTCAGGTTTAATGTCCCATAGAGCTCACACATATACGTTTATCTCCATTAGACAGCCAGTTGAGCACGACTACAAAGTATGAAACACAAGGACACATGGGACAGCTTAGCATCTTAAACACTTTACCTAAACCCTGTGTCATAAGGGTGACATTAATGTGTCGTAAATACATCATGGTAGCATGATGACAGTCATGATGTATTATTATTATAAATTATACATACTCTCGTTTCATCAGATTAGCCTTACAGTTGTGGCGTCTTGTGACAATTATCATATCATATGGTATATTAGAGGGGCGTTCAAGTTAAATTGGGATTTTTGAACACAGAGAGAGGTAAGAGTAAAAAAAAACTCCCTTTATTTCTCTCTATAATATCCTGCTACACTAATAGCGTTTCACTAGTGCTTGAATACCATCAAGGTACAAAGTTCTCTCAGTACACCAGAGCCATGATTTCGCTTCATGTCTGAAACGCCAGGCTCCCAGGAACTCCTTAAATATGCTCATACATGTGGAAATGGCTTGGAGTGAGGTCAGGTGTTTTATTTCTCTTTTACAATACTGATTTCCAGTGACCACTGGAACATAATTTTTATCTGTTTTAAAATTGTATACACTTACGTTAAGGCAGCTGTAAATAGGCAAAACAACAAAACCCACAGCTTGCAATGTGAATGTGAAACGGCTTCATCCCTGACTGTTATAAAGCTCTGACCCTGGAGTCTCCTTCCAAACATGTTAAATAAGTGTCTTGACCATAAGAACAATTCCAGTTGTAATGAAGAAGGACCCAGTGTTCAAGTTATCTATAGAAGCAATAACATAATTGATCAAGTGCATTAATATAAAGCTGTGATTTGCAGCCGTACTACTGTTAGAGCTGTTTCTACTGTTGTAGAAACTTAATCAACACCTGCTAATGGGCCAATCAGAATTCTGAATGTTACAGATCAGTCGGATAAAAAAGAGATATAAAATAAGAAATGTATATAATCATTCCATCAGAAAGTCACTATTCTACACCTCTTACCATGTTATAATGAGTTTCTTAACGATTCTATGTAAAAATGATCTGTCATAACATCCAGCCTCTGAACTTATCACCATAGCACCCTGTGATGAGTTTTGGCAAGTTTACCTAAAATAATATTTTCCTTCCTATGAGCTTAATTTATGTTAGAGTTATTTTTTTTTGTTTAACTTAATTATTGTATTTCCCTGCAGTTACGGCGGTGCAATCCAAAGGAAGTGACCTGATCAGCGACGCCGATCTCGACCTGAGCACACAGCCGATCGGTGGGTCACATTCTATGAACCTAACAGTGTGATAATAACCTCCAATATGGTTTGAATGGAAATGTCTTTTCTTTATCCCATGCCTTTTACGATCCAAGCTATATACACAACAGTTAAAAACAGTAGCAGAATTCTTTTGTGCCAAACAACAACCCTAAGACAGAAAATAGCTGGAATCAGGGAGGTGATTGTGGCAAACAGAGGTGCTCTGCGTGAAAGAGATGTAACCTTGGAGATGGTGTGTGTGTGTGTGTGTGTGTGTGTGTGTGTGTGTGTGCATGTATGTATGTGTGTGTGTGTGGTGTGTATTAGTACAATGACCCTCCTGGAGGCCAAAGACGTGGTCACTCACAGGGTCGGTGTGGGGTCGCAGTGGGGTCACGGCAGCAAACACTGGGGTTTAAAGCAATCCAAAAATGGTGGACATGAGATTACTGGGTCCTGCTGAGAGGAAGATGAGGGAATACGATGAGGGTGGTGTGTGTGTGTGTGTGTGTTTGTGTGTCACTCTAAACTGACACCTCAACTGTGACTGACAAAAACCTCATCTGACCACTTTGCTATCTGAAATAGTCTGTTGTTGTTGTTGGTCTTTCGGCTGCTCCCGACAAGGGGTCGCCACAGCGGAATATCCAGTCCGCACTACAACTTGGCACAGGTTTTATGCCGGATGCCCAGTCTAATTTCACTATTAGCTAATTCATCCATCCAACAAGCTAACTGCTGTTAAACTAGCTAGCTAGCTAATTAGTCACAGATAAACACAGGTTGGATTTCAGAATCTGAGTATTTTATTTGCATCACCACATTTACAGTGATTTATTTATTTAAAACTGGCCACCTACAAATGTGCAATACCACAACAAATGTTAACTAGGTTAACTAGCATGCTAGCTACTTAGTAAACACCAAATTTCTAGTTTGTTACAAGTCAACACCAAAGAAATGTCAGTATTTGAGTGTTGATTTACACAAAGGAAGAATATTAACATTCCTTTGACCTCCGAGGTTTGGCTGATCTCTATTTTGTTACCTTAGCTGGCTAGCAAACATGCTAGAAAGAAAGCTAGCTAACCTAATGATTGAGTGGAATTTCAGAAACTCAAGCCTGCATTTTCTCATATATTCTAATAATAAATAATATATACATGTAATAATATAATATATATATGCTTTTCATTAACATTAGCTGACATAGCTAGCTAGTTTTTTGGGGGGTTAGCATGAGTGTGACAGACTCATTTCACTGTATAGTGAGAGATTTATTTATTTATTTATTTAGCCAACACCTTGCTAATGTTGTGATAAAGCTAAATTAAATGGTACTGTATACTTTTATGGTTTGGCTGCTTGTGGGAGTTGGAATGCTAACAGGCTAGCAATCTAGCATGCTAGCTACATTGATAAGTCAAGGGGAATTTCAGTATTCAAGTCGCTTCTTAGACAGCCAGACCTTTTAAAATTTAGTCTTAGTTAAGTGAACAAGGTGTTTGCTTATTTATTTATTTATTTATTTTTGTTGGTAGATTAGCCTGATAGATAACTGGTAATTATCTATAATTTTCTCCCCAATTTAGTCGTGTCCAATTCCTCCCCGTCACTAGGGGGCTCCCTCATTAAGGCTACCACTACTAC
>JAQQZT010000004.1:3184398-3194829 GCA_030068275.1 Clarias platycephalus | reverse complement strand
CCCCCCCCCCCCCCCCCCCCCCCCCCCCCTCGACAGATCTACATATTCAGACTACATGCAGTCCTGAATAAATAAGCACCTTAACCTTATTTAGTGCCTTTACGCACAGGCTTTATATAGTTTGCGACGTTCATTGTGTCGCGGTTTATACAAAGGCTTCAGTTTGTCCTGCCAGAGTCAGAAAGTGGAACTTTGAGAGGAATCAGTCCGACATGTGGAAAGGAGGAGGAGAGGCTGGGTGACCCAGTGCGCTCGCTTTTGTGCACGATTGGTTACACACCATTTTGTTACAGTAGCCGCAACACTGTTCGTTCTCTTTTACAGAGCGGAATAATTGAACTTTTTTGTGTGTTAAATTATTTTTTTTTATTCAATGGACTGAAGGAGACCTAGCGACTCTCAGCAGCACCAAGCTGAGAATAATTGCGCGTGTGTGCGCGCGTCTGTGTGTGTGTGTGTGTGTGTGTAGGGATTGGGTGAGGGGGCAATAAATTGTGTAATTTTTCTTACTTGGCTGTGGCATTCAAGATCAGGCCAGCATTCAAGCACCCAGCCCCCTTCAACTTTCCTTTTCTCTCTCTCTCTCTCTCTCTTTCTCTTACCCCCTTCTCCTCCTTTTTTAGCGCAGCAAGAGAGTTGAGAAAAGAAGCGTGGGTTCTATTCACTTTCTCCCCCCTGGCCTCCCCCTTTCCCTCCTGAGCCACGGTTCTCTGAAACATATCTCCCATGCTCTGTCAGGACGCTCACAGGCTCCAATTAGCGCTTTGTGAAGGCTTTTCTTTCGTGCGCACGGCCGCCGGTGCCTCCCTCTTGTTTGGACGCTTCCACTCATAGGCGGCTGTAATAATTAATATGGCATCCGGGAGCGCAGTGACAAACTCCTCTGTATGCTTCAACCCCCCTCACCTCTCCACTACATTGGTTAATAATACTGAATTAAAGTTTTTACGCATGATCACTCTCTTCTCAGAAGTGTTAATACTTATTTAGGATTAAAACTTATTCCTATTCATGTTGAAAACCTGGTTTCAAGTATTAAATTTCACAAGATCCTTCACATTTTACATCACTGGATTTTGCTTTCTTAAAAAGTTAATCAATCTAATAATCCTATTTTTCCTTCCTTTTGATCTTTCGAAAATTGAATTAAACAATTAAGCATAGATTAACTTTTACACATTATGCATTTTATATATGTATTGTTAATTATATGGTTGAACTGAGATACATATTACCATATTACAATGCTAAATTGGGCACTGGTTCAGTTCCCACTCAAACCAAAGGCACTGGATGCATTGCTGGCCAGGAAAAATGGGAGGGTTGCATCAGGGAGAGCACTGGATTATATGGTCTGCTGTGGTGACCCCTCGACAGGAGAAGCCGAAAAACCAACAACAAAAATATACACTATATTGACAAAAGTATTTGTCCAACCCTGTTAATTATTGAATTCAGGTGTTTCAATCAATCAGGCAATCAGTGAAGGGCAAACCTAATGCTTCAGCACACCAAGACATCTTGGACAATGCTCTGCTTCCAACTTTGTGGCAAACAGTTTGGGGAAGGCCCTTTTCTATTCCAACATGACTGTGTCCCAGTGCACAAAGCAAGGACTATAAAGACATGGCTTGATGAGTTTTGTGTGGAAGAACTTGAATGGCCCTAACACAGAGCCCTGACCTCAACCCTACTGAGCACCTTTGGGATAAACTGGAACGGAGATTATGAGCCAGACCTTCTCATCCAACATCAGTGCCTGACCTCATACGTAAATGCTCTACAGAATGAATGGGCACAAATTCCCACAGAAACACTCCAAAATCTTGTGGACAGCCTTCCAAGAAGAGTGGAAGCTGTTATAGCAGCAAAAGGGGGACAAACTCCATATATGTATTTGGATACAATGTCATTGCAGGTTTGGCCAAATAGTTTTGTCCATATAGTGTGTTTGCACAAAAAAAAAAAAAAAAATATATATATATATATATATATATATATATATAGTATATAAAATGAGCATCCTCTATGTTCACTAAGTATGCAAACCTCTTTAATGCCCAAAGTTGTAATTAAAAACAAATTAGTAGCAAGGTGGCTACTGTAGGATTTACTCCCCCATGTCCTGTGTAAATAAGCTCGACACTTCTGGGAAGACTTTCCACTAGATTTCAGAGCATGTCAGTATTTGTGTTCATTTTCATGACAAGAGCATTAGTGAGGTTAGCCAGTGATATTGCTTGAGGAGGCTCCACTTCCAGTTCATCCTAAAGGTGTTCAGTGGGGTAGAGTTCAGGGCTCTGGTTTTGTGGTTTTGTCCTAAGAAAAGTCAAACATTTTATTGGGCCACTAAAAGGACCTATCTGGCTCTGAATCTCAGGTTTTGTGGAGCTACGTTAAACAGAAACATAAAGCAACAAAGCACCTTAATGATTGCGATTCAAAAAGGTCCAGCATTGTTTCTTAAATGCGCACTCATCCATGTCCACCGTGTATTGGTGTGAACCTGGGCGCTAAACCACGCTACACAGACTTAACACGATGCATTCAGGAGATAACGCAGTACAGAGGTGCTGAACCTTTGACTGGTATCAGAAGTGAAAACACTGATGGTTGTATCTGATGCTTTATTCACACACGTAAAACAGTCACGTACGCATGCATGGAGAAGGGAAAAGTAGAGTTCATAGAAACCCTTATGGCCTGCATATTTTATAAATGTCCCTAGTTTAATACACACTCACACACATTTCAACTCTCTTCTTCCTCTTCTTTTGACTGTCTCCATCTAACTCTGTCTACCACATCTTCCTTTGTCACTCCAACCTCCTTGCATGTCCTCCCTCACCACATTGATAAACCTCTTGGGCCTTCCTCTTTTCAGCTCCATGTTAATGTATTGAATTAGATGTCTTATGCTACTAAAATATTCAGGGTTGTGAATCAGTGTAAAAACTGTTTGTTGAGGCAAAATTCTCAGAATACATGCTTGCCATTATAATGAGCTTCCAGTATACTAGAAAACGGAGATGTGAGTAGTTTTTCCCAAACATGAAGAGCACCCCCACTCAGTGCACATGCACAGTGCCAAAAACTTCCCTAGCCAGGTGGCCAAAAATGTGTCAGTTGATGTTCAACTCATAATACACCAAGTCTGGTTGGTTCTTGGATATTTTAGGGGAATTTCAAGTCACGGCTTTCAATAGGTTCTGACTTGATCTATGAAGAGCACGCTGAGTTATTTTCAGAGGTGGTAAAGTTACATTAACTCTACTCTACTTTTCCTCTAATATAGTTTTATATGCGCGCTACCAGAGATATCATACCTTGTCCATCACCTCTGTATTATTATAAATTCATGTTCTATAAGGCTACATAAGAAGCAAAAAAGTTAATATACAGATTAAAGCTTTAAAGATCATCACATAGGCCACTATAGAAATCCATATAACGTTGATCTTCGTAATTAAACAGGACAACACTGACATCTAGTGGTTACATAGGGTAGTATTGGGGTAAATTTTTATTCAGTAGTTTGTTGAGATGAGATTTTTTTTTTATTATTATTTTGAAATCCTAAATTTTCCATAATTCCATTAAATTTTATTTATTTATATGCCGCTGTTAACAATGCGCATTGACACACAGTAGCTTCACATAAATAAAAATTCAAAATATAAATTACATCACTGTCACCTTGCATCTCCAGGTTTCAGGGTTCGATTCCCACCTTGGGGACTGTGTGCAAGGAGTTTACATGTTCTCCTCTCCTGCTTGTTTGCTCCAGGTTTTATGCAGGAACTCCAGGTTTCCTCCCACAGTCCAAAAACATGCAGATTAGGCTAATTGCCAAATTGCCCTGTAGTGTGTGAATGTAGACTGGAGGTTCGACCACAGTTGTAAAAATGGGAATAAATACAATAGTCACCACTGGCCTCCACAGTCTCTAGTTAGACTGCAGAGGTTCCTAGATGAAAGGAGTTTAATTTCTTGCTTTTATTATGTTATTAATTTTAAACGGAACGTTTATTTTGAAATAAATATATAAAAAAGGAGAAAACTGACAATAGTAAATACATTGAATGGAGGAACGTTGAAAGGTTAAAACACAGACCACACGGAGATATAGTAGTGACAAAACTACACAAAAGGTTTTATTTATGTTTTTTTTTTTGCTTAGTTCCCTATGAAAGTGGAAACAGGGTTTGAAAGGAACTTAAGGATTTTTTTGTTGTAAGCGTGAAGTTAGCCAAATTTCTGTGTTTATATTAAGCTTGTCATGATGAAATTACGGTCGTAAGTGTTATTTAGCTCGCTAGTTATTTGGATTTTTTTTTTTAGCTCTTTGGTGTAAAGTCAAGTGCATGAGAGATAAATAAAGATGGTAGGACCATCAGTAAAAGCTGTTTTATTCGACGGGGATGATACAGGGTCAAGCTTGTCCTCATCAATCCCACCACACCTACTATAAGCTTGAGGTTCACGGTGACCGCAGAGCGACTTGATGATGGTCTAAGGTCATGATGCTCACGCATGAAATCATGAAAACTTAGCATCATCAGAAAACTTACCAGACTCAGACCAGACAATGGATGCCTGTTGGGACAGCTGAGAGGAAGATCTCTGTGGTCACTCATGGAATGCCAAGGAAAAAATGCTTGCATGATAAAGAGAGGAGACTCACAGAAAGGAAAAAAGGCTCATGCAGGCTCATACCTTTATGAACAATGGAAGATCCGGACAAGGAAAGTCAGACAGCATCTAAACATAGACTTTCCTGAGAGTCAAACTGCAGCTCACACCAAGGCACACTGGAGAAATCAAAGAATGATGTTACTAACATTTACAGTGGCACCTCGGCATAGAAACATGCCAACTTAAGTATTTCACCTTAAGAACTGATTACCTCTTTTCTAGCTCAACTGCTTGGCTTGTTATGGTGTTTTGCTTGCGTATATTTGACTTACTGCGTATCGAATTTTTGCTGCCCTTTTCGACCTCGATTTTTGTTATTGCCCCTTTGTACATAAATTTGTATACTTTGTAAATATCATCCTGTACATGGTGGTAAGTAGAGTCGACGCACTTTTTGTTCTCTCCCCCCTGTTTATTTCCGGTTATTAATTTCTTTCCTTTTACCAATTTTTACTTTTTTATTGCCGGTTGCGGCCTGACCCTAGACCAGGACGTAACAACTGGAAACCAAACAAAGCGAGTTTACGTGTTTTTTGAGTTTTTTTTTTTTTTTGCATTTTGTGTAAGACTATCATCATTAGCACCATGGGTCACAAGAAAGTTAGCAAGCATGGCAGCAAAAAGAAAAGGGAGCCCCTTTAAGTTGTTTTTTAAAGCAGCTGGTTCAAAGAGAAATTGTGAATTATGGTGAAGTGAGGTTTAATGTCTATTTATTTCATATTTTACTTCATTTACATTTTTAAATGTTTTGATGGTTTTTATATGCAAAAATGTGATTATAGTGTTGTAAATTGGTAATATTAGTAATATGTTTGGGTGGCCGGAACGGATTATCTGTATTTACATCACTGCCTGTCGGAAAAAGCATTTCGCAGTACAAAATCTTTCCTTAAGAATTCTCCTCTGAAACAGATTAAATTTGTATGCCGAGGTACTGCTGTATATGGAAATTATACAGTAAATTGGAAAAAACAATACGTCATATTGAGGTCATTGTTAAAACTGCTTATGAAAGGATAGCAGGCATAGATGGAGATTTTGATGATGAAACAGTGAAATAATGTCTCACAATCCCGTCGACATTCTGCAAGCTCCATTATAGTAGCCAAAATAGCAGATGCTACAGTAGAGCTACCAGCAAGGAAAGTGGAGTAGGTTATTGAAGGAGGAAAAGCAATGTAACAGCATTCAGCGGTTAGAAGAACAAGAGAAAAGAGTCTTAGCTGCTCAAAAATATGAGCTGGAAAGACTGAAAGTTGATAAAGATATAACTGCTGCACAAGCTAAATCTACAATCAAGAAGTAATGCATGAGACTGGATGAATGGGTCGAATACAACACTAGGGGGCGGCAGCAGACATCTCCACAGGAACCTGTGTCTCCGGCACCCATTCAGCAGTTCATCAGCGGTCAGATGGCAGCATCACCTTCACAAACTGATGTGCCCTATCTTCCTCAAGCAGTTTAGGACAGCATAGCACTGAATAGGCTCCCAATTCCACAGCCATCTGTATTCACCAGTGACCCCATCCAGTTCACTGAGTCAAAGTCTTCATTTATATCACGCAAAGACAGAAAGAACATCTCTTTAGCAGACAAACTGCATTATATGCAAAAGGTATGTGTGAGAAATACATGATGGCATCTTTTATAGAAATAAAGATGAAGCCTGTAAATATGCTTGGCACCGCCTGAACCACAGGAATGGCCAGCCATTCATTATACAAAGAGCCGTCAGATGAAAAACTGGCAATGTGGCCAAAGATCCGGGATGCTGAGGGATTTAGGACGTTTGCAGACTTTCTACATGCATGTCAGGAAGTCATGCCTCAAGTTAAAGGTCTCAATATCTAAAACCTGAAACTGATTCAAAAAGTTAACTGACAGGGCAGCTTCGCAGTGAAACTGACAAAGCACTCAAGTTATGAACAACAAGCAGACATTTCCAGACTTCTGCGGATTTGTCATGCTGAATGTGGCATAAATTGCCTGCAATCCCATTACCTCCTTTCATGCTCTCCACTCATCAGGGCTCCTCATAGAGAAACACTATCTTAAAGTAAGAAAACCTAAATCCAGTGTTGTCCATGCATAGTTACAGGTTATAAGTACAGTTGAAACCTGGTTTAAGGAAACAATGCATACTCTGCCGGGACAGCAAGCATTGTCTGCACAGCTGTCCTGAGTTTAAAGCGAAGTCCCTGGATGAAAGATGGAAATACACAGACACTCATGAGACATCTGTAAGGGTCTCTGTAGTGACAACTTCACTAAAGTCAAAGCACCAGTCTCAAGTCAGAGCAGTACGGAAGAAGCAGTTATTACATTGCCTGTCAGTGTGGAGACTAAAGAGCCACCCTCCAACACCTCCATGATTGTGCCAGTATGGCTTTCTTCTCCAGCTACTGTATGGAGAAACTGGTTTCTTCATTGATCAAGAAGTTAGCCATAGCTTACAAACTAAGGCCCATCCTGTGAGACTGGGGTTAACCACCATGATTGGAAAAAATGCATTAGTGCACAGTCAGAGGATCTCAGGTTCTAGAGTGTGAGGCTATAACTCCACAATCCTAAGGGATCTCCCGCCTGCCTACACCAAAGACTGCATACCAGTAAATCGAACACACATTCCTACCCGTGAAACGGCAAGGCACTGGAATCATCTTAGCAAAAAAGCTGAGGAAATTCCACCAGAGCTGGAGTGTGAAGTTGGCCTGTTAATAGGCTAAAACTGTTCCAGTGCACTTGCACTTTGGCAGGTAATCTTGGGAAAGGAGACTAAACCTCATGCAGTTTGCACAGAGTATTGTAGAAAAATGGTAAATACCTTTCACTCAAAAAACAAACAAACAGACAAGCTCTGTGTTGTCTTTGACTTCCCTGCCAAGAGAACTAGGCTAGACCATCTGCTTTCTGGCCCAGATCTGACAGTCTAGCTGGTGTTTTCATCTGGTTTAGACGACATCATATCGCACTCGTGAGACATCGAGATGATGTTCCATCAGTTCCACATGTTTGAAGCCGACAGGTGCTATCTAGATTTCCTTGGGTGAGTTTGTTAGCACATTAAATCTGATATTCTCATATTTCAGATCTGCCTGAAAGATCAGCCAGCACCTTACTATACACAGGTGACTTCCTTTATGACCTACTGGGGTTCATTTCTGCTAATCTGTTGACTGGAAAAGGGGTTCTTTGGAAAATGTGCAGAAACGGAACAAGTTGGGATGAAATCAGTGAACTGCAACCAGTATGGGAACGCTGGAAGAGTGACCCTGCAAATTTGGAGAAAATCAACATACTATATGCTCATTGCTATACAGTATGCCTCCTGACTTCAAACTTCAGATTTAGAGACTTGAGGCAAGAGATACATCACTTCTCTGATGCAAGCACTCACAATTATGGTTAGTGGTCATATTTGAGGCAGGTGAATAAGGATGGACGTGTTCATTGTGCTCTTGTCACTGGAAAGTCCAGAGTAGCTCCTATAAAGGTCAAACAATTAACCAGGCCAGAGTTGACAGCTGCTGTTGTTGCAGTAAGCAGCATTTTAAAGGAGGAGCTTGGTTTTATAAGCATTGATGAATACTTCTGACTCCAAAGTGGTTTTGGTGTACATCAACAATGAGGAACATCATTTTCAGACATTTGTATGAAACTATAAGATACTGAAGATACATCTCCTCAGCCGTGGCGATATGTCCCTACTGAAAAGTCCCTACAGACATTGCCTCAAGGGTTCAAGTGTAAGTAAGATTCTCACATTAGACTGGTTTGCAGGACCTCCGTTCTTGTGGGAGAAGGAGATACCTCCAGCTACAGAAGAGAGATACCAGTTGGCGACTCTGAAGTCAACAGGGTTCAGTCGCTAAATGTACAAACCATGGAACAAATGAATCTCTTAGACAACTTGCCAAGATTTTCCTCATGGTATAAAGTCACCCAAGGTATCACAGGTCATCCCAGAGTGACAGTTCAACAGGTCACAGCACTGTACAGGAGAAAGAGAATGCATTGTTCGTCATTGTACAGAGACAAGTATATACAGAGGAGATTACGTTGCTCAGTAAGGGAGCCCAACTTCTATCTAAGAGTAAATTGTATCATTTGGTTGCCCTTCTTGATCAAGACGGAATCCTTTAGGTGGGAGTAAGACTGAAAAATGCATGTCTTCCTGCTTCACAGAAACATCCAATGATTATTCCAAAGGATAATCACATCACCAAGACGATGTGACATCAGACATCAAGGAAAGAGTCTCAGCATTAATGAGATCAGATCAAATAAATGCTGGATTCCAGGAATCAATAGGGCTGTTGCACACATCAGTGTGTCATATGCGGGGAAACTCTGGAGAATCACAGAAGGACAACGGATGGCACATCTGAAGTCATTTTATTGGAGCTAAAAATGAACTGAGGAAAGCTCTAAAGCAAGTGGATGTTAGTCGTCTGACTGCATTTTTTCGCTGAGAAGCAGTGTGAGTCTGTGGTTCTCCTGAGTTTCCTCACTTTGCATATTCCTCTATGAGCCAAAGGCTATCGTGAACAGTCGTCCACTCACAGTTGAAAACTGTAGGTAGCCCGAACCACTAACGCCTAACTCATCATGAAACCTGTGGTGGCCTTACCACAGCCCCTGCCAAGTACATCAAGGAGGACATTTATGCTCGCAAGAGGTGGCGTCATGTTTAGGGTCTCGCAGAGCAATTACGGAGATGATGGAAAAGAGAATATCTCTCCAATATTGCCATCAGACAATGCCGGTCAACATCTAACACCTTTAAGGTTTTGTCTTAGGTAATTTAATTTCTTGCTTTTATTTTGTTACATGTTAAACTGAACTTTTATTTTTAAATAAATGTGCAAAAAAAGGGCAAAACTGAACAGTAGTAGATACATTAATAGGGGAAATGTTGAAAGGTTAAAAGACCGACCACACGAAAGATGAAGTAGAGACAAAACTACGCAAAGTTTTTTTTTGTTGTTGTTGAGTGCTTATCTATTGTCGAAAGTGGAAACAAGGTTTGTAAGTGTTTGTGTACATTTATAAAGGAACATGAGTCTTATTGTTTGTCTTACATCGGCCAAATCTATGTTTATATTAGTCATTATTTCATTACAGTCGTACATGGTTTAAATTTGTTGTTTACCCTGTTATTTGGTTTCCTTTAAGCTCTTCCATGCTGGGTTTGCTGTAAAGTAAAGTGCATGAGAGTTAAATAAAGATTGTCCGACCATCAGTAAAAGCTGTTTTATTTGACTCTTTGTCATGTTCCTCAAACCATGTTTGCAGCGTGTCAGCGCACACTGTCCGGCTGAAAGAGGCCACTGCTTTTAGGGAAAATCACATGAAGGGAAATAACTGGTCTGATCAAAGTGTCTACAGAGAGCAGCGCTCTAAAATAGACTCCTGCTTTGTTTTGGTCAGGGAAGCTTTCAGCTGGGCTTCAACCATGACAACATCTATGGTAGACTTTGGATTTGTTTGCACAAAACCCACACCTCCTACATTAGTGTCAATACAGTATATCCTTTCCCTCCCCCAATTTTACCCCTTACTTATAAATGATTATTAGAAATGTTAGTATTTCATCACACCTACCTCGACCCGATGTTGCAAAGCACCGTAGTTAATGTACAACTGCAAATTGTGCAGAATTAAAAAATAAGTTCCGGTAATGAAAGATCAAAACACAAAACAGATGACTTAGAAGCGGTTACTAAGAAGAGA
>JAQQZT010000004.1:3153776-3163843 GCA_030068275.1 Clarias platycephalus | reverse complement strand
CATGTTTGTGGCTGTAATGTGACAAAATGTGGAAAAGTTCAAGGGGGCCGAATACTTTTGCAAGCCACTGTAGATAGCAGAATGTTTTTTGTCCCCCGCTGCAGTGAATGATGGGATATTCCATCCCAAACGCTCAATTTTAGGACCCCTGTAATTTTCATTATACATCCTTGGCACCACCGTTTAGAAACACAAAATTCTTTATCGCTGTTATGTGGAGAACAAAAAATGTTACCTTCATGTTACACCTGTTAGAATATGTGCACTAGGCAGCCTATTTAACTGTCTTGATATCAAATGCTGGATGGCAGGGAACCTTTTGGAAATAACCAAAAACACAACTGAAATAATTGTATTTGGTCCCACTAGACTGGTTTTCCCGTCTAGTTAATTTGATTGGTCTTCATATTTGTACAATAAAGTTAAGAATATTGGTGTATTTCTGGATATTTCCTTAAATTTTAATGAGCGAGGGGTAGTGAGGGGCAGCTTTTATCAACCAAGCTCAATAGCAAAGCTAAAACCTATTTTAACTCAAAAGGACATGGACACAGTTGTTCATGCTTTATCATTTCCTGTATTGTCTACGGTAACTCCCCAGTCTCTTAAATGGATCAATGAAAAGGCAGCACATCACTCTTTCCATTAAATACAGGTTTGATAAAATTGTCTATCCCCTTAACACATCAGTGACTGGCTAACCCTGTATTTTGCCACAAGGTCAGTAAGACAACACAAGCTCCTTTTGGACCCAAACAGCTCCTCCCCAAATATCAAATAGCTCCTTAGTTCCACACACTTGTTTAAAGACCAGAGGTGGCAGGGCTTCTGCCGTCGATACACCTAGGCTTTGGAATAGTCTCCATAACATTATGTCTGCTCACACTATTTCTAATTTTAAATCAAAGCTAAAGGCCTGTCTTTTCTCAGTTGCTAAGTCAAAGGTTCTTTTTTTTATTTTATTTTTTATCAACTTAATTAATTAAGATTTTTAAAAGCTTACATTTCATTACTTCTTTTTTTTCTTATCAGTTTGATGTTTATTTGTTCATCCATCCATTTTTATGCTTTGATTTACTTTACTGACTTTTACTTGCTTTTAATTTTATTTAGTTTTGTCCTAGGTATTTTTTGCTCTCTAAGATTATTTACATTGATTGTGTGTATAGACATTCCACTGAGAAAAAAAACAACATTAGGAGCATTACCGGTTACCGGTTACCCACAGACTAGGCTTTAAAGTGTTACTACAAGCCCATAAATCACTCAGTAAAAAGCGGTCAAAATATATTGCTGATGTCTTTGTAGCATATAAACTCAGCAGGGCTGTGAAATCTTTAGGAAGCAGTCAGCTGGTAGAGTCTCGAGTAAGAAATGAACACACACAGATGGAACCAGTTTCCTGTAGATGATAAATGTCCCCCAACTCAGGCTAGCTTTAAAACTCAGCTGTTTTCTAAAGCATTTGATTTCTCTGCTTATTACTGCACCGTAACTGCACTACATAGGTGTTTCTTATCTACTTTTATCTCTGTCTATTTGCAAATTTTCATATATATTTTTATTTTTATTTGTCCTTTGAATTATGCGCTTTGTGTTTGAAATGTGTTAAATCAATAAAGTTGCCTTTCCCTGAAGCTCAACAAAGAAGTGGGCGTGATGTAGGTGAGCTCCTTTATGCAATGGGCAGGGAAGTGGAGCCAATCTATAAATTGTTCACATACGACAATGAGGAGTAAAGCCTGCTCAATCATGAAAAAGGACAACCAGGAGAGACAGTTGAAGCTTTCGTGAAGGGTCTCTATGTGCCTTTGGACTGCTGATAGAGAAGCAAGTGAAGGAGAGAACTGTTATTGGAGTTCTGGACAAAGAAGTTTCCCAAAAACTGCAACTGGAGCCTGAGCTCACCTTGGAAAGAGCTATTCAAAGCTCCAGACAGAGAGAAGGGGTGAAACTGCAAAGTGATGGTCGAGAAGACTACTTGCTCAGTGGGACCTGCAGAACAGCAGCCAAAGAGCACGTGTAGCAACACAATACCCTACAACCAAACAAAATGCAGTGAGTTGAGGGAATAATTTGCTCTAGGTGTAAATCAGAACACTGCCCAGCTCCAAACAAAAGCTATAGAGAATGTAGGAGAAATGGCATCACAAGTCCATGTCCAGGGTTTACAGAGAATGGTTGGAAAAGGAGAAAATATCCAGTGAGCGCAGTTCATTAAAATGCCTTGTTGATGTCTGGGGTCAGAGGAGAAGGGTCAGGCTGGTTTGAGCTGATAGACAGGAAAACTGTAACACAAAATAACAATTGAGACATGCCGAAGAGCATCTCTGGACACACAGCATGTTGAACCTTGAAGCTGATGAGCAGAAAACCGCTCCGGGTGACACTCCTGTCTGCTAAGAACCTGAGGCTACAATTCGCATGGGCTCAACAAAATTGGAAAAAGATTTTTGAACCCAAACTTCTAAGTGTCTTCATTAAAATCAACTCCTTTAAACTCTTTATGTCTATACTTGCATGTGATAAACAGTATATGTATAATCTGAACATTACTGTTTTTTTTTTTTTTTTACTATTCTATCATTTCAGTTCCCTGGTTCCCACGAAAGATCAGCGATCTGGACAAATGCACTCATGTAATTACAAAGTTCGACCCGGACATGGATCAAGACCACCCTGTATGTAACTTTTAATTGTATCATGAGTTATATGAGGAATGAGGGATAAGCCACTTTATGGCATGCTGTTATGGGAAAATAATCAACAACATAGTTAAGGTTAAAGTGAATCATTCTCTTATAAGAGCATCTGCAGAAGTGTGAGGCTGCGCTTACACCACAGCAACTTGCCAATAATTAAACCTTTTAATCTATTAATAAACAACACTTTATACTTTTTATTTAGTTTATTTAATGCTATTTAATGTCCAGAAAAATCCCTGTTTTTGTTTACATTATAGCAGCTATTAAAAGTCATTCCCCTTACCAGTATCTAGAACTCGTAGTGCTGTGTTATTAATGTACAGTATTTGATGTGAATAGAAACTCAGTGTGATAAAGCCTGCAGTAATTCAGCTTTCTGTTCAATCCAGGGGTTTAGCGATGCAGAATACAGAAAGCGGAGAGCGTTTATCTCTGAACTGGCTTTCAACTATAAACAGTAAGTCGGATCATAATGATTTCGAGATGCTACGTTCACAGTAAATCTCCAGTATGGAAAGAACCTCTAGAGTTTTAAATAAATCCATCAGAACTCTGAAAGAGTGAATGTAATGCTGGATGAGTTCAGGATGCTGAAGCAAAATTAGAAGTAGATCTTTTTTTCTAATGTAAATAAAAAATTAAATATGTGCAGTATAATCATTTTTATTATCATTGTTTGCAGCGGCGACCCTTTACCATATGTGGAATATACTCCAGAAGAGGTTGCCACTTGGTGGGTTTCATATAATAAACCAAATATCTTACGTAAAACCTGTTTTTTTTGTTTGTTTTTTTTTTGGTTCTTTGTTGCCTTAGGGTGTGCAAATAACTATAATAGTAGTAGTAGTCAACAAATTAATTTTAACAAGGTAATTTTAAAGTTTTTTTTTATGTAGTTTCCATGAATATACATAATTAATGAATCAATCAACAGTGTTTTTTAATTCCCTAAAACTTTAAAACCTAAAAAATGTACCTTACCATGTCGATGTCCAGTGTGTAGTCCGAGCATGATCCTGACAGCCTTTATATTTCATCAGGAGAGACGTGTACAGGACTTTAACCTCCATCTATTCGACTCACGCGTGCAGACAGTTCCTGGACGGCCTGCAGCAGCTGGAGAAAGAGTGCGGCTATGGAGAGGACAAAATCCCTCAGCTCAGAGACGTGTCCAGTTTCCTGAAAGGTAACCTCCATCAGGACTGTGATGTCAGTATACAGAGGCTTGTGTAAGCATTTCTATAAAGTACACTATATCGCCAAAGTTTGTCACCTGACCATCTTATACATATGGACTTCAAGGATCTCAAGACGCCCTGATGGAGTCTGATCTCACTATTGCTCTTGTAGCTGAATAAACACAAATCCCCACAGCCACACATACTTTTGGCAATAGAGCGTAATTCTGGTTCCATCAAACACCATGTAATTAGTTTAAGATGTTTGACCTACATGCAACTTAAGTATCACATAAAATGAATGTAAATACATCACTGAGTTTGTGAGAGAACATGACAAAAAATGACCATGCAGAAGGAACTATCAAAGCAAGCCCAGAAAAGGAACATGTCGCGGTTTGTTGAGAAAATACATCCCAAACATTAAACACTGAGAATAAATCGATCATTCAAAATGGAAAGCATTAGGATCAGCCAGTCTGGAGGAGGCCTTCCACCAAAAGTCAGTGAGCAGGTCTTCATGTGTCACCTCATCAAACAGTAAGAAGCAGGAAGCAAGAACAAAATATAAGGCATCTACTGACATCTACTGGTTCATTAGTAAAATACGTGCCATTTGGATTTTTTTTTTTTTTCAAAAACAGGTTTTGTCCAGTCGTACCATCTGCTCATAATGAACACCCTGTAAATATACTCAGTACGGGTTGTCTTTACTCTTCTCCACCAGTATAACGATTTACAGTCTTTACACAATCGGATGTCAATCAGAAGGAGATCTTTCAAGTCAAGATTTTGTTCTTACGTTGTCTCAGAAAGTTTATATCTCTTCACATGTGTTCTCGGCAGAATTTTCATGAGTGTTTGTGCACAACATTAAACGTGCCACAGTTCCTGCTAATTATTTATGCAATGCAAACCAATATTCACGAAGGAAAACCAATCAAATAATAAATAATAAAAAATAATATATGTTTGACATAATATATTAAAAGTCATGGTGGGGTCTGTGTGCATGGAGTTTGTATGTTCTCACTGTGCTTGCATTTCCTATGGGTATCCCGGTTTCCTCCCACAGTCCAAAGACATGCAGCATGTCATGGAGGCGATCAGCCTGTGACAATGCTGAGGTTGTTATTGAAGACCAGATTGCTTTGATGGCAGCCTTCAGCTTTATTATTGGGTCGAGTGTTTATCATCTTCCTCTTTATAATATTTGAATGGCTGATCAAACATAGTAAAATCATAGTCAGCAAACCACTTAGTGCCAGTTTTTTCCCCCAGTCCTGCTTGGAATAGGAAATCATCATCTTCATAAAGCTTGTCAGCTGATAGAATTATTAAGCGCTCTAAAGTCTCCTGGTAGACGGCTGTATTGACGGTGGACCAACACCAGATGACATGGCACCCCAAATCATTACCAACTGTGGAAACTTCACACTGGACTTCAAGCAACTTGAATTCTGTGGCTCTCCTCAGGTCTCCAGACTCTAGAACCTTGCTTTACAAAAGTAATGTAAATTTTACTTTACTTTTACCAAAGAAGCCTTTGGACCACTGAGCGATGGTCCAGTTCTTTTTCTTCTTAGTCTAGGTCAGACACTTACTGCAAGACGTTGTCTCTGGTTCAGAAGTGGGTGGTACTTAAGAATGCAATAGTTGTAGTCCATTTCCTGAAGGTGTCTGTGCATGGTGGCTCTTGATGCACTGACTTCAGTCTCACTTCACTTCTGGTAAAGCGCTCCCAAGTTCTGAAATTGAATTTGCTTGACAATCTTCTTAAGGTTGCAGTCATCTCTGTTGCTTATGCACACTTTTCCTACCACACTTTTCCCTCCGAGTAAACTTTCCATGAATACGCTTCAATATAGCACCCTCTGTGAAAAGCCAGCCCTTTCAGCAAGGACCTTCTGTGGCTTACCTTCCTTATGGAGGGTGTCAATGGTCATCTTCTGGACAACTATCAAGTCACAAGTCTTCCCCATGCGTGTACTGAACTAGACCGAAAGATACACAGTATTTATACTGTGTGAATAGTGATTTACGCAAGCTCGAAATTAAATATTCTAATACTGTATTTTGAGATATTGGATATTTGATTTTCATGAATTGTAAGCCATTTTATCAAAATTACAAAAAAAAAAAAAAGGCTTGATATATTTTACTTTACCTGCATTGAATCTAGAATATATGAGCTTGATTTTTGAATTATGCTACAAAACAAACAAAAATTTCACAATATAAAAATGTCGTTGCTATTTCTAATGTCAGTGCAATATGAGTGAATGCACAGCAGATGATACTTATTACATATATGTGTGTTTTCAGAAAAGACAGGCTTCCAGCTGCGCCCAGCCATGGGATTGCTGTCTGCACGTGACTTCCTGGCGAGTCTGGCATTCAGGGTATTCCAGTGCACACAGTATATTCGCCATTCCTCATCACCCATGCACTCACCAGAACCGTAAGTCCCCTTGTGCATTCTACATTACAACTCAGTCACACATACAGAAGCAAACACAAGCTAACCTTGTTTTATTTACTCAAATTTAGAGACTGCTGTCACGAGCTGCTCGGACACATCCCCATGCTTACAGACAAGGAGTTCGCTCAGTTTTCTCAGGTATTCACTTTTCATTTTACAGCTTTTATTTAAAAGAAAATAAATATTAAAGCTTTTATCAGCTTTTAATAATTACTTTACAGTACATACTGTATACAGTTAAAAAGTTTTTTGTACCAGTTCATTTTAGCTGTTTTTGTAGTTGTTGTTTTGAAGGGGTGGAAAAAAACTATACTCAAATAGTAGTAAAGTAAAAGTGAATTTTATTCAAAAGTAGATGTGGCTAAAAAACTATTTAAAAATCTTAATATAAGCATATTAATAATTTCAATAATTCTTGCTTTTTGGGGAACAAACTGATTTTCTGCACATATGGAATTGTCTCAGTGGAATATGAAAGTTTATATATATTTTTTATATATATATATTTATATATGAAATCATTGTTGTTGTTGTTATTTGTTGTTGTTTTGTACAAGTCCATTCAGCTTTTTTTATTTATTTATTATTATTTTGCATGAGGGGGGGGGGGGGGTAGATAATAACTTCACTTAAATACCAGTATAAGTCTTAGTCAAAAACTTAATCAAAAGTAGATGTGGTTAAAAGTCTACTTAGACTTACTATTACTTACTAATGAAAATTCGAAGAAAATGTAAATTTAAACATACTCAAGTACCTATTTGATACCTGATCAAAAGTTAAAGTTTTGTTTAACTTAATACTATAATATGTGATGTGTGAAAATATTTTGTTAAATTCGGCATGCTGGATAGATAACATATAGTAATTCTGTTGGAAGGAATGGGCAATTATATTAACAATGAAAAATAAAGCTAGCTAGCACATTTACTAAAATTAAACCTAACTTTCTTCAATGTGCTTATTTAGATTATTTGGGAACACTGGAAAATTCACCAAAAGTGATCACTAGCTTTAAAATCCAATTATTCCTGTTTCTGAATTATACTAAATGTCCTTTACTTCTTAAAAAAAAAAAAAAAAAACTTA
Organism: Clarias platycephalus; assembly: GCA_030068275.1. Lineage (NCBI taxonomy): Eukaryota > Metazoa > Chordata > Actinopteri > Siluriformes > Clariidae > Clarias > Clarias platycephalus. Next base: position 3,156,389 of record JAQQZT010000004.1, on the reverse strand, counting down.
CTACGTTGAAAGTTAAAATAAAAAGGGAATTTAAGGAAAATATTACTTTTCTCTTGTAAAAGCATTTGTGTAAAAGTAAATAGTGAAATATAAACCTTAAAACATTTGTAGTGGAGTAGCCTACAGTTTCTAAAGTATGTTTTTGTGTGTGTATGTGTGTGTGTGTGTGTGTGTAATCTGCAAATTTAGCGCAGAAAACGAACATGTGCACTTCAATTTATTTTTTCTTCACAGGAGATTGGACTCGCGTCTCTAGGAGCATCTGACGAGGACATTGAAAAGCTGTCTACTGTAAGTAAGGAGCTTTTACTATAATGATAATTATGTATGTTGTACAAATTATGCATTATTTTAGTAAATGGTGTGATAAGTTAATGTACAAATACTTGAAACGCGGTATATTTGCAAGAAAGAAATTAGCAGAAATATTTAAATCTACTGACATCTAGTGGTTCGTTAAGGAATTACTTGAAATTTTATTTTTTCACACTCACATTTACTACAGGGCTGCAAAACCTTAATGCAAATTAATAAAATATTTCACTCAGTGTATATGTTCTCATTTCCTTCTACAGCTCTACTGGTTTACGGTTGAGTTTGGGCTCTGCAAGGAGAATGGAACAGTGAAGGCATATGGTGCCGGACTTTTATCCTCCTACGGAGAACTTATGGTGAGGAAAAAAAATCACAATTAATCTAAAAGGAAGCAATGTTTGCATTCATCTGCAAACTATGCTCATTAGGTATTAAATGAGTTGTTATTTTATTATAATCTGAATCAGGACTGGTGGTGTGGAAATGTGAGTCTCAGTGATTAATGAAAGTGGCTGGCTGAATTTAAGTTAAAGATAAACAGTGTATACACTGAAGATACACACAAGGTATTAAATCTGTGCTTTTTAAATGTATTCATATTTTTTATTGTGATTCAGTTCTTAGTTGGATTTAATTAAATTCAATTTAATTAAATTGTCTGATTAATATTAAATGTGTCTGTGTATTCGTAATTTTTAAAATTGTGTTCTTAGTTGAATTTATTGCATGAAAAATACCAAAAATTATTAAATGCATTGTCCGTTTGTTATTTTAAGAAATTTCCCCGCTGTGGGTCGAATAACGGTATATCTTATCTAATGTATAAAGATTTTGAGGCAGTTTTTAAAATACGTTTGTTTTGTTGTTGTTGTTCCTGAAGTACGCGCTCTCTAACGAACCCCAATACAAGCCGTTCGTCCCTGCTGAGACAGCGGTCCAGTCGTACCAGGACCAGACGTACCAGCCCATCTACTTTGTCTCTCAGAGTTTTGAGGATGCTACGAACAAGATGAGGTGATGCCTTAAGGAGAAGGTGTAGAGGGGTGGGTTAGGGGCAGAACAGAGGAACAGACTTTAAATCTGGGAAAGAGAAGAAACATTTTACAATGAAGCTAATCTGGGAGAGTTTAATAGAGACAAATGTATTTATTAAGCCTTAATAATAATAATAATAATAATAATTAAAAAAAAAGTATTTTAGTTCTCACTAAAAGTGTAGTTTGTTGCTTAAGATTTTGTTGCTTAAGACACAAAATGTTGTGGTTGGGGCTTTTTGAAAATGCACTTCCTGACTTTTAATACTAATATTATTTAAGATGCCTCATCAGCTTTTAAATATTTAATACATATGAAATATCTCTAAATATCTATAATAAATGAAATGGTTGAGAAAATTTACATTTTCAGGAACGGTTTTAAAAGGTTTAATACATAAACACTGTATATCAAATAATAAAATGGTTAATAATATTTGATTAACAAATATAACAAACTAAAGTAAGTAATAAAGTTGAATAGTTTTTAAAATAATTGTTGTATTAAAGTATAACTATTTAAGTAATGGTTAAAGTTTAATGAAGTAATAGTTTTAAAAGGTTTAATAAATAACAAATAAAATGCTCAGTAGGTAAAATTAATAAGTAAAATGTTAATGTTTAAAAATAAATAATAGAATAATTTCTAATTAAACAAGAAATAATGAAATGTAAATATATTTAAAAAATACTTAATGCAGATGTGTAGATAATGTTTAATAATGTTTTTTTTAATGATCAAATAATAATCAAATATGTGCAATGTTGACCGCTGATGATGTTTGGTGTCCAGGCAGTACTCCTCCAGCATCCAGAAGCCGTTCTCTATAAGATACGACCCGTACACCTGCTCCATGGAGATCCTGGATGAGCCGGCTAAGATCCAGAACGTTCTGGGCCAAATGAGAGAGGAGCTGAAGATTCTGCACAGTGCGTTAGAGAGACTCGGCCAGAGACGAGCCTGAAAGCCTGGTTTCACTTTAATCCCACATTAATCACACTGACATGGAGACGATGAGCTCCAAATACACACACAGTGTAAATATGTCTGACTTTCATCCTGCATGCTGTTCTTCAGTAGACTTTATGTGTATGTGTGTGTTGTGTGTCTAACAAATATACTGTGTGTATTTAATAAATCTTTATTTTTGACTATTCATACTGTAATTATGTTCATACTGTATTATATATTGCACCTTCACCTGCACAACACACATGATGTTATCATTTCTATCTGTTATCACCCAGATGAGGATGGGTTCCC